>JABFEX010000453.1:0-97708 GCA_013623515.1 Fusarium illudens | reverse complement strand
GTTGGGAGAGAGGTAGGACGTGGTTTATGGTGAATGTTGATTTTTTTTAGGTCGGAGGGAGGGCGGGAGGTGAAATTGTTCACCGCCACGGTTCCAGGGCGCGGCAGGGGGTAAACAGGGGCACGGCGGTTCTTTCCAGGCGATTGGACCACTGACGCTCTCGCTTGTTGTCCCTTGGTCCGTGCGCGCGTCAAAATGGCAAGGCGCGCTGCCAACTGGCCATGAGCAGATTGGATGAGTTCCATGATGGAATTGTTATAAGTCCGGAGAATTGGATATATATGCCCATTGATTCGACTCGAGGCTTTTACTATCAAGTAGATGTAGACATGTCTTGCAGATCCAACGGTCAACCGACAGCCTCCATCATGTCACCAGCCACATGAAGTGACAGGCCGGGGGGCGTTGATGCCCCACCTCGACTTCGTAACTGACCACCGTTGACACCGGCCGATCAGCATTTAAGATTCCGCGGCTTTCAACAACACGAGGATGGATAATGGAGGAGGCTACTGGGGTCAGAGCATGCGGAACTATCGGATCAGTCAACACACACTGATTCGGCATATCACAGTTCATGCCCATCAAGTTGAGCAAGGCTTGAGTAGCAGATTAACATTCTAGCCAACTGCCATCGACCCTCAATGCTGCTTGACCACTCCCGCGGCATTCGCCTGTGCAGAAATCCTCTTCTTGTACTGCTGCACATCTCCAGGGAACTTCTCAACCGTGCCTCCATCACACACCCACAACGACGTGCACACCGTCTGCAGCATCGTCACGTCGTGCGACACCATCAGCACACCACCCTGGAACTCGTTGAGCGCCAGTGCCAGTGCGTCCATTGCCTCGATATCAAGATGGTTAGAAGGCTCGTCCAGCACCAGGATGTGCGGGTTTGTCAACGCCAGGCACGCAAATGCCACACGCGACTTTTGACCTCCGGACAGCAGGCCCATCTTTTGCAGACCAGTTGTGCCAGTGATACCAAAGGCACCCAACCGGCGTCGGTACTCTTCGTCTGTTCGTCCAGGATAGTTCTTGGCCATGAAGCCCACGGCGCTGTCGTCGAGGTCAAGGGCATCGACGTGGTGCTGAGCAAAGAATCCAATTCGGAGACGGGGATGTTGCGAGATCAGACCAGACGAAGGATCAAGCCTTCCAATGAGGAGCTTGAGGATCGTAGTCTTACCGGCACCGTTGGGACCAACGATACCAATTCGAGAGTCCAGCTGCACATCCAGGTCCACGTGTCGCAGGAGGATATTGTCTTTGTTGTAGCCAAAGGTAACGTCGGACATTTGTACGATAGGGGGCGACAGCTTTTCCACCTCGGGAAAGGAAAACTTGACATTGTACTCGGCCTCGGGGGGTTCCAGGATGGGCATCTTCTCGAGCTTCTTGATACGGGACTGGGCTTCTGATGACTTGGCTGCGTTGTAGCGGAACTTGTCGATAAAGGCCTGGAGGTGGGCTCGCTGGGCCATTTGGTTCTCGTACTCTCGCTTGGCCACCTTCTTTCGCTCCTCGCGAGTGGCGTAGAAGGAGTCAAAGTTGGCTCCGCGGTAGTAGTCGAGTCGCTGAGAGTGCTGGTGGATGATATCGGTGGCGACCTCGTTGAGGAATGCTCTGTCGTGAGAAACAACAAGCACGGTGCTGGGGTAGGTCTGGAGATAATCTGACAAGAAGGCAATCGAAGGGACATCCAACATGTTGGACGGTTCGTCGAGAAGCAGCAGGTCGGGCTCGCAGAAAAGTGCTCGGGCAAGGGCCAGACGCATTCTCCAACCACCAGAAAACGTCTTGGTGGCAAATTGCTGTCGTTCGGCCGAGAAACCAAGACCAGCGAGGATACTAGCAGCTCGCGACTCGGCCTTGTCCGACTCCATTTCGGCCAGCTTGGCTTGAACGTCGCCGAGCTTGGTGTCCTGGGTCTCCTTGTCGTGATCGACTCTGGCCGCATCCGCAGAGGTATCGGCTAGGGAAGCTCGCTGCTCTTCGAGCTCTGCGAGTCGTACCAGGATTTGCTACAACTGTTAGAAATGTCACCGATTCGTATGCCGAGACACTTACATCTTGTTCCTTGAGGAGAACCTTGCGCCAGACATCTGCATCCAAAACGGCCTGGATAGCCGGGGTATCATCTCCAGCAATCTAGTCTGTTAGCAGCCTCCTCGTCCAGGTGCCAGTAGTGTCTTACCTCTTGCTCGACGTGCAGAATGGAAATGTGAGTCGGAATGGCAACCTCACGTCTCGACAGAGCTCGGAGCAGCGTAGATTTACCAATACCGTTGTGACCAACGAGACCATATCGATGACCATATGCAAGCGTGAGTGTCGTGTCCGTGAGGATGCGGAGTCCGCCAATAGACACATCGATGTTGTCGAGCTTGATATCCTTTGTCTTGTTTGCGGAGCTTGAGCCCAGTTGGAGAGGGTTGACAGCCATGTAAAACTCTTCGTAGGACTGGGTAGAGTCGGGTTGCTCGAGCAGCCTGGATGCCTCGTACTCGACAGTCTTGAACGTCTTCTTCTGCTGCTTGGCGGCGATCTTGCGCTCGGCCTTTTCGAGCTTCTTGCGGTCGACCTTGGACTCTACCTTCCTCGCGTTTGCTGACTCGAGATCAACGCCACCAGTCGCCACAGCCAGAGTGGACGACATGTTGCGCTGCTGGCTCACCTGGATGGTGTGGTCGAGACGCTTGACCATCGAAGGGCCTCGCCTCTGACCGCCATTGGCCTCGGTGTACTTGTCAACCCATTTCTCGACGAGCTGCTTGATCTTCTCCTCCAGCTCGGCATTCACCTGGCCCGACGCAGACAGGAGCAGCTCGGTGATGGCGATGGCAGCCTCGTTCAGGGGAGACACGCCAGAAGACTCCTCCTCCTCCGAGTAGGCAGTCGAGGCGTGGGTGAGGTATCCCGCAGAGTACTGGGACACGACGGGGTCGATATTGGGCAGCACGGCTCTGATATCAGCCTCCATGGTCGTTGCTGAAGTGATGACGACTCGGCAGTTGATACCCGAAACTCTAGTTTGATTCAATGTACAGCAGCTGTTGCGTCACTGCTGTCAAGTTTCGTATCTCGTTCGATGTAAAGCTGCCCCGCCAAAGACTGAGGTGTCGTTGAAATTTGTGGTGACATCGGAGCACGGAGGTTTAATGTCCGATAGTCTAGGGTAAGCAGTCCAACTTGTCGTTCACGACGATAGGGTAAGCAAGTTCAACTTGACGATAATTGATACCTCATACAGTAACACCTCAATCTTCTGAATGATTGGTACTCGTCTATTTCTGGATCATCCAAGACAAGCCCTTGGGTACTTACGCGTCGACGTTGCCATCAATCACTTTGTCCCTTGCTTGCATCCTTGCCCTATCACCCTCACATATTGATCCCTCGCTTCTGTTGGACAATCAGACATCAGCATCTGCAGTTTCTCCACCGACCTCAATCTCCTCCTGCAGTAGTCGAGTCCATCATGACAGCCTCATCGATTCTCGCTGGGCGCAGCCGGCTTGCGGGTCAGCAATGGCCAGACATCCAGATCAGAGGAGATGGGATACGAGCCAACTGGCGGTGAGGAGCCCGAGAACCCAGGATGATGCTGTCGCCCAAAAGACGACCGGTGGGAACTAGATCCTGCCTGTTCCCAGGCAAATTAACGGGCATGCATGCATCACCCGATTCCGCCCCTCGTGACATCTGGGTTGTCTGTCTGTCAATAGCGCCCGATTCCAGTATGCGAGCATAAGGTCAAGGTGCTGGGCCTCCGACATCTGGTTCGCAGTCTTGTCCGACTCTGCACCACGTTGGACCCGGTACTCGACTCGACCCTGACAGGGTCACCCTGGGAGCATGCAGGAGCATTTCGGATCGCTTATCAAAAGTCATGTTGGTTATTGAGCCATTGGACAACGGTTCAGCAATGACGAGATGCCACGAATTCCAATCTACGCCGCATTCAGCAACTGTTCAGCTCGAATCTCGTGCGCCAATCGCACCCCGGAAAACTCTAAAATGGCCCGTCGAATGTGGACAGTCGCGACACGCGACGCGTCAAACAACCTCGGTGTTGGTTGATGGATGTTTTTGTTGTCCATCATGGTCATTGGCGGAACCAATGCAAACCATCTTGTGCTGGTCGAGCTATCATCTTGCGTACATACAGGTGTTCTGCACAACATTGCATTGGAGATCCGCTCGATATCCATGTGCATTACGGGAGATCGATGCAAGGTCTTTCTGCACGCCATTACGTACGTACTGTACGTGCTGATGAACAAGACAAAAGACGGACAGTCTGCCTTTCTTCATTGTGTTTTGCTGGGAGATTGCGGCTCTTGAGGCTCCATCAAGATTTCCTGCAGTTCCGCATTCCCCCCACCACACACAACACCAAGGGGCCGAGACCACGGACGTTTTTGTCTCACTTGGTGAAGCACGACTGCCCTGGTCTGCCATCCATCAACTGGGCGCCGGCACTCGTGGCCGCCCGAGCTACACGGGCTTTTGGCGTTGTCGCAAGCGATGGTCGTCAACGTCATGTCCATCTCAGCCCGGCGCTGCCTCCACTTGGTGCCAGATAGCTCGAACCGCCGGCGAAACCAGTATGGAGAAGCCCATGTCAATTATGGGTCTCTTTTCGAGAAATTGTCAGGATCTGCTCTGGATCTGCTCTGGACCTGCTCTGGACCTGCTGTCTGGAACAGATGGATATCGATGAATCTCGGATCTCGGGGCGATGAATTGTCATTGTACTCGATTACTCGACTCCTCGACTCCTCTGTCATGATGCCCAGACAAAGCAATCCCACAATTGCCCAACTCCAACTTACCAGGATGTCAATGGCAAACTCGCTCGACAGGCCCTAGCTCGCAGCAATAGTCCGCCTCCGGATCTGGGCCTGCATGTTCCAGGCCCGTGGACAGATGCGCGCCTCGTTCGTCATGCGCCTCTGTGCTCGCATTGTCGGTAGCCGCATGAGACAAAGAACGGGATAACAAGAAGAAACCACGGACATGCAACCATCACGTCGTCGATCGTGACGAGTCGGATTTTTTTGCGGGGAAGCACGCATTCCTTGATGCTCAAAGAATGCCATGAGCCTCAAAATAGGACCCTAGCCAGCCACCGCGGAGAGGGATTTGTTTGCCGATCGACTGGTGGTCAAACCCGGCCGTGTGGAATCGACAAGCATCCCATGGCACTTGAGTTTAGGGCCACCAGACAAGCAGCTGAGGCATTGCGTCAGCCTGGATCGTGAGCACTAGGCATGAGCCTGGACATGAGCACTAGGCACGTTTATCGGTACTGCTAGCCGCCGTTGAGGAGGCCTTGTGGAAATTGGACTTGAACTCGAACTCGGCATCAACATCACTCAGTCATCACTCAGCTACACTGGTCACTGCCGAGAGCTTACGATACTCGGCGCATGGCCAGATCAAGACATGATCGGTGGGTTTCGGATGACTCCAGTGGCAAGATTACTGGTTCGCATGCTGGGGCTGAATTGTTTTTTCGTCTCCCTCTCCCTGGGATAGATGGATTCATCTGCGCCTGCGATGCATCAGACTCTGCATGGACCAAGGGATGACCCAGCACAGACGCCCCGTGGGATGGAGAAGAAGGATTTGATTCCTCCGCTTTTCATGGCTGCCTTGTTTCAGGTACGAGTTGAGCTCTCCGGCTTCCGCAGGTACTGTACCGTTGGGAAGGAAACCAGTTCGTGAGCACTAGACTCGGGGCATCAACAGAGTTTGGGAGCCAGCCTTATCTCGGCCTCGAGTTCACGGCCGGCCGGGCTCTGCTGTAACCGGGATGTGGGTTCCCTGCTCCCGTCCTCGGCGGCGGGCCTCTGCCTCAACACGAGGAGGATCGTCTGTGGCTTATGGACTTGGTGCGCGCTGCAAATTTCCATATGGAACATCTGAATGGTGCCCGCCTTGGAAGGGCAGATGCTCGAGATGCCTCGCCCCACTGGGATGCGCAAGCGCCTCGTCGGATCTTGATCGAAAGCTCGTCGAAAACATTCCGATACCCATGACTCTCGGGGAGGGGGAGGGATGGATCTTGCCAATGGACGTTTCATGGAACCCCTCAGCAATGCGAGCAGGGCAGGACAGGGTAGGGCAGGGGCGGAAGACTGCTTTTCGCCCCAGCCAGGGTTTGACGCTGTTGATGTTGTTATTGTTTACTGGATGGCCGTGAAACAGGCAGATGGGGGGCCTCAACAACTGACAGCGTCCAATGCCATTGTCTGCGAGACGAGCCAGCATCCATTGAGGGCCTCCATTGAGCACCATCCATCTGCAAGGGCGCTGCGACACGTGCGCCCCGTTCTGGAAATGAAAGAGACGTCTCACTCAAGGCAATAAACTCTGCCGCATCAATAGGTGATGGTGGTATAGGCCGGGGTGGACCAAGCACGACCAAGCACCAGCCGGGCCAGGAGGCAAGCAAACATCAACTCAGCCAAGACGATTGTCTCTGAAAGGGGACACTAGTCTACGAGCAGAGCCTACCACAAACATGACTACGTCGTAAAACACGAACCTCTTCGGGACGTGGCAGGCTGGTCGACATACAACCATGCCTCCTCTTGGATCGGGCCGTGTCCCCCGAAGCAGCTACCAAAGATTATTCAGAGACATGACGGCTGCGGGCCTTGGGTGTTGTTGTTGATGTCTCTGGACTGCCTCTGGATGCAATGACCTCTGGACGCAATGATGGCACATGATGCAATCATGAAGCTCTTCAAAACAATACAACTCTCTCGGACCCTGCCCTGCCCTGCGCCACTCGCTTGAGCCGGGTCCCTGAGGTTGCCATTGGAACTCTGAGCGTCGTGGCCGGTAGCACATGATATCTGCACCTGCTCTCCAGGCTGACAGTTGAGGAGGACAAACAGCCCGGACATGGGACACGGAGGACAAAGAAAGAGGCGACTTGCTTGCTCGCTCATGCTCGCGCCGGAATTCCAGTCTCGTAGTTGTTGTTGGCCGGCTCCCCGGCGGCCTTTTCTGAGCGGGGCGCGCCATGGGACCGTCATGCATGAAGAACCAAGGAGGAAGTGTGGAGTAGGACCAAGCAAGCTGAAGCACGGGTATCCGAAGGTAGGCAGGTATCTTGGTGTGTCGACGCTTGTGAGGGAGTCGGACGGATGGCGAGTGCAGAAGCGGAATGGGAGACGAACTACCAGGGCAGCAGGCACGCGAGATGGCGAACCACCCATCCTTCCCGGCAGAGATGGCGTACAGTACAGGCTGGACCATCGAGATGGTGTTGGACAGACAGATCTCAGGCGGTGCAGTGCAATTCAGATGCAAGATGTAAAGTCAACGGGAGCACAACCCCTTTTTACCAGCCGTATAAAAGCGCTGCTTACTCTGCAGCTCGCGAATTGATACCTGATAGAGTCAGGTTTCCTCTGGCTTGTAGGCTCACAATCGTCAAGTCTGGTCTGTTGATAAACAGGTCGCTCCAAGGCCTCCGGAACGGGCCCGTCGTGCGACCGCGGCGTGCATGTACACGTTGTATGATGCAGATGGAGATTGACAATGATTGCATCGATCCATCCCATGGCACCCAACAGCCTCTGACGGATGGCGAGATGACCCAGGCGGCATACCTGTGACAACATGTTGGTGATGCAGACGGCACGGGCAGTTCAAGGCAAACTCGCCGCGTTGGGCAAGCAACCGACAGGGTCTCCGATATTATGTTTCTCGGTCTGAGGCTACGGGTAAGGATCCTGTGCCTGCTCTGGCAGCCCGTCCCCGGAGCGACTCCATCCCGTTGTGACCCCCGTCGTCGTCACCTCCGGGGGGCCGGGGGAACAGGACGAAATGGGAGGGAGAGAGGCAAGGAGCCCTGACATGATCTCTGCCCTGATCTCGGCCCGTCGAATGAGCAGCCGTCACCTCAAACAGACAGGCTGCGCGCACCATGCGACTTTTTCGATGCAGAAAAGCCGCCGCCGTTGGGAGATGCAACCCCCGGAGGAGGAGAGCCAAGGAGGGTCCCCGGGTGAAGCAGCCCGCCCGGAGGTTCCATGAGGTGGTGACCTGCCTGACCAGGGTGAGAGCCAAGGTCGTGTTTCCACTGCAAGTAGAGAGTACTGGCCGGATCAAGAGAGAGAGGACCAGAATAGCAGTTTTCCTTGGAACGGCAAATGATGGTGGTCAACCCGCGCGCGCGCTAACAAGCGTATGTAATGACCTGAGACGAAGAGTTTGATGGCATCGAATGGGTCAAATGGGTCGAATGAAACCCCTTATAGCAGATGCTGCAAGTACCTATAGGCCAAGCAAGTACTCCGTACTGCACAACTTTTAATCCATAGCCTATCGACAGGTTAATCCATCCGCTGTGCTGCAATTCACTACTGCAAGTAATGCCCATCCATGGATCCATGCACGTCTCCTCTCCACTCAATCCAGCTCCCCCAATCTCTCCTGCTGCTCAGCGCCTGAGACGCCCCCCCAGCTCATCCGACGCCAATCACCCCCAGGTACAGGCGGTACCTGCCCGATGCGCTCACCTCGTTAGTGGACGTCTCGGCCTCTGGCGCCGCGCCGCAGCCCGCCGGCAGCCCACAGCCAACTCTCGCGATGCACGTCGAGCGCCAGGTACTCCGTGCCTCAGTGGGCTCTATAGGGGCCCTGAGGCCCGCAGCGGCGCTAGACGTTCAGTGGCTCCGCCCGCTAATAAGGGACAAACGCAGCGGGCGGGCAGGACCTTCCATGGGTGCCCTGGCCGGTGCTCATCCCTGCAGAGGCGATCCGTCCTCGCCCAAATCTCACTTGCAATCTCCAGCTTGCAGGGCTCGCCAGAGGAGAAGCAGGTTCCTGTTTGGTTCCAGCGGCTGGCCTTTTCTCTCTACTGGCTGCCTGGTTCCATCTGCAGTTCCTCCTGCTTTATTTTCTTTTCTCTGGCTGCTGTTGTAGCTGGGAGATTCTGCCACTGCCAGTCCGTCACCGAAAGGGCACAGGGGAAAAAAAGTCCGAGGAGCTGAGAAAAGGGACCAGGAAAAGAAAAAACCTCCAACAAGGGAAAACAACAACGTCTTTTCCCATCCTCACCCTTCACCCCCTCCCCTTCCTTCCGTCACTTCTTCTTCCAACGGTGTTCCCGTAGTGGCGGCTTCAGATCTCCATCACGCGGCTGCTTCACCTCGAGCCGGCGCGTCCTCCAAGTCTCCCCACCGCGGCCGCAGCTGCCAGCTTTCTCCAGCCCCAGCCAGGCTCGCTCGCTCCATCCCGAACCTGGGAAGCGAATCCTCAGCTCACTCACTCACCTCACGGGGGGCTTCGCTCGTTCACTCATCTCCGTCTTCCCTCTCCCAACTGGCACAGCGACCGAGGCTCACCGGATTGTTTGCTGCTGTTTGCCCTGCCCGACCTGGTCCCGTCTTCTCACTCGGACGTTGAGCGCTGGTGGGTTGCATTGTTACAACGACGGCATCTTCTCTCGGGGAGAAGAGAGAAGCTTTGGACGACCCTCGACTCATCAGGTCCATGGCTTGAGACGATGCGCATCCCGTCCGTATTCAGCACCGCCATCCTCCTCTAGAATGCTAGCCGCTGCATTCTCTCTCTCGCTTGAGTAGAGCTTCCGCTTCCTCGAGCAACCATGCAGGCCGTTCCAAGTGTAAGTTTGCTGCTAACCTCTCCATGTTGTCCCCCGCAAATCCAACCAACCCACTCGCTGCGCCGACTTCATCATCGCAGTCATCACATGGCTAATAGACTTTGGCCTATCCCACCCACATCCTTCACTGCCTCTGATCACCCACAAACCCTCTTCGCGGTGGCTTGCCCACCGTATTTCCTGTTGCAGCAGTCATTGACCGTCTTTGTCTTCAGCTTGTTGGAACGGGCACTGCCATCGCTGCAGCGGCCAGTGGTTTGGTGTTCGGCCAGCCCACCACCGAACCCAACTCCTCGACTCGACCTGCCTCCCATTCCAGACGAGTGTCTACAGACCGCGGCTCTCACTTTCGGCCTGGCCACTTTCCTTCGTCACGGCCCGCAACGAGTTCCGTCGCGACGTCTGCACACGGCTCGCACTATCACACCCTCCCACGCCCGTCCACCGCCTCGAGGCCTCCCCTTTCCCGTTACCAGCGACCTCCCATGCCCCAGATCCAGTCGACTCCTCCCAAGGTCAGCAGCAGGAAGTCGTCGTTTGTGCGGCACCCCGACTCCCCCGCCGTCATCCCCGAGTCTCGAGACTCAATCTCGTCCAATGGATCTTGGATAAGGCGCCTCTCCATCCGTCCACTGTCCCGCAACGAGAGCTCGAGATCCGGCCACGACACGCCCTCCATCTTCTCCCACGGCTCAGCTGCTCCGATCCTCAGAGGGCCTACAACACCAACTCTCCCCCCGAACAAGCTCGTCAAGCGATCCACGTCGAGCCGCAACGACCCGGACCCGCCGCGACGACGTTCGAAATCCCACCTCCCGACTCTCCCAATCCTCCGACGACCTGCAACGAGCCACCAGAGGTCGGCGACTCTGCAGCAGTTCCGCCCCGATTCTGCCCTTAATACCCCGACATCCGACAATTTCTCGTTTGACGATCACCGACCCCACGAGTTCCTCACCCCGTCTCCGATTGACCCCCCCTCAAGATCAGCATCTGCAAGAAGCGGATGGTCATCGTTTTTTCACTCTAGGACATCAAGCATCGGCCGCGCAGGCTCGGGCCGGTTCGGTGAGCTGAGCCCGCATGCTCGAGCGCCAACCAAGCGCATCTGCATCGACGACGAGCGAAGCAGGGTCCATCTGGTGAAACCGAGAATGGTTTCAGCGACATCAGCCCCTAGAGGACTGCTGCCGGCCGCTCACATCCAGGAGGAAACCCGTCCGGTTCCGGCGCTGGTGGAATCAACACCATCCCCCGAGGGCACGCCCTCCCGACTGCCCCGAAAATCCGTCTCGATGCCATTTGCGTCTGCAGGTACATGGGCGGTAAAGTCAGGGAGTATTCGGCGGCCAAAACGTGGCGCAGAACCCAGGATCGGAAATAAGCGACATGTGTCGGAACCGGTCACTGGCGCGCAGACTGGCGCCGAGGCTCGAGCCAATCCGCCGCTGGAATTGACCCTCCCCCCATCATCACCATCGCTGGGTCGGCAGGGGTTGTCCCTTGGTTCAGCTGCCGTTGCGCAGTTGAGAACGCGTAAAAGGAACTCGTCGTCGCCCGTCCCCCCGCTTTCAAGGCTTTCAAGTTTCCATGTGGATGCGTCGCGGTTAGGGTCTTCTGGCGGGGTCTCAAACCAAACCCGGCCTAACCAGCCCTCTGGAAGTTCTGCCAGCTCCACTGCGATGTCACAACTTAGGGCACCGCAGCACGACAGGACCTCCACCATGGAGAGTTCCGAGGACACCAGGGACTGCACGTCTGGGGACGACGATGACACCGACTTCAAGAGTGACACCATGTTTGACTCGCTGCGCACCGTCGCATCTGGTCGCGCCCGAGCCGTCGAGACTCCGCTGGAGTCCATGTACGACGAGTCACCGCCGAGCACAGCCGGCAACGGCAATGGAAAGACGAAGCGCTTGTCCATCCACGAGATGCTCGGCCGGACCTGGGACGAGGATGACAAGATCATGGAGGAGGACGAGAACGTCACGCCCGTCCGCACCGTCAACCGCCGCGAGTCACCGCGCTTCAGGCTCGACTCGTCCCCTCGCAACGTATCAATCTCTGCCACCAAGGAGTACAGCAGGCTGTCCTTGGACGACGATTTTGACGACGATTGGGCCAGGGATGACGAGCTTCCATGCAACCCCCTGTCGCCCCCCTCCAAAGGGAGCTCACTGAATTCCAGGGGCATCAACCCCAACGTGCGTCTCGCCCTCGCCAACATTAGTGGTAATGGCCTCCCCGACCACGATCAAAATGACCGTCCTCTCAGCACCCTCTTTGACTGGAGCGAACCCCCGACTCACGACAAGTTTGACTCTGGACGGTCGCCCCGGCCCAAGACGGCCTACGCCAAGCAGGAGATGGATTCTAGAGGCGGACGGTCCGCCATACGCAAAGGCCCCACGCCGACCCATGTGCGGAGCCAGAGTGTTCCTGTGGTGCACGACTCCCCGGATGACTCCAAGTCGGCTTCAAAGTATGGCACGTGGGGCATGGGGACGAAGACTGCCAGCGAGGACTGGGACGACGACTTTGAGTTTGGCGGCAGCAGTCTGGGTAGCAACGACAGAGATGACAAGGTGTTTGCAGTTCCAGAGTCGATCCGCGCTACGCAACCGAGCGTCAGAGCCCACTCGGGACACATCCGCGAGTTTTCTCTTCTGGTTAACGACCTGAAGCGTCTCTGCCGTCACGGCCGGGACATGGACATTCTCGATGGATCGCAGAGACACCTGTGGAAGGAGGCTGACGGCATCATCGCCCTGGCATCCCCCGATGAAGAGTCGCTGGATGAGGATGATGATGACCAAAAGTCGACGTCGTCGATCAACTTTGACGCATTCGATATTGATGAACGCTTTGGTGATGAAGGATTCGACGCACATTCCATGAACCGCCTCGACGCTGCGTTTGACGGCCACGAGCCCCCAATGTCAAAGACTGCTGTTGTACGCGAACGCCATTCTCCCCGACGACGATCCGTCTTTTCGCCCGAGGACGACATCTTTGGCAACTGGCCACTGACAGACAGTCATCAGCCGAGCCGACCGAGCCGTCCCCGGACACCCGAGAACAGGCACAGCAGCAAATCTCACGACGTGTCCGGCGTAGTCCGCTCAGTCATCGGGGCTATGCAGCATCGTGTACCCGACCAAACGCCCGACGATGGCAAGGTGCATTTTGACACAAACAGCCTCAAGGCGCTGGTCAAGAGGGCCGGTGACCTGCGAGACTCCCTGTCCGATATCATCCGACGAGCCGACCAGATCACACAGAGTCCAGTACGAACACCTCGACACGAGCGTGTCGACTCCAGCCCGGCCTTTACTCGAGTATTCGACGACCCTGGCTCAAGCCCACCCCGAAGAGCCATCCGAAGCCGCGGCAACAACTCCCTGATGGAGGTGTCGCCGGAAAACTCGCCCTCGCCTGGGCTGCCGCAACGGATGCAAATGATGACTGTCAACTAGTCGTCCCCTGCTCGCTAGAGCGTGTACAAAATAATTATGGAATTCTCTTTGCATAGCGACGGTCTCGGATCAGGGTTACGATGCGTCAGGACACACCCGGCCTCGACATCGCTCGACTCGATCCATGGACACCCGCATGGACTCACCGACGGCACGAGCAACGCTCTTAATGACTTTCACAAGTAATAAGGTAGACGGAACAAGAAGGCTGCGGCGGAGATGCCGTACTCGTTCGCGCGAGCATGACTTGTGAGGGGTTGTCAGTTTATTTACGAATTTTCTTGCGTTGTCCCTTTGTGTTTATGAGGAAACGTAACGTTTTCTTTTGTTTTCTTTTTCACTTCGTGGCCCCAGGCCCTTAATGCTTTGACGATTACCTACTCTGGGGGAAAAAAGAGGAAAACGGCGGGCGTCTCGGCTCGAGAGGATCACGTCTCTCCCTCGATAGCAAGACGCACGCTGGGTGCGAAGGGAATACCAGGCTGAACATACATGGACGAACAGCAACAAAGAACAAAAAGAAATGGGGATTGGTCCTTTGGGATACATACAGGTTCGGACGGAAAAGGGCGCGGAGAAAGGAAGAGGGCGGTTTTGTTTTGACGTCGCATCAAGGCTATCCGATAGCCTGCACTGCCCTGTTCTGTTATGATTGCATGGATAGAGGTTTATAACGGCCATGACGATTTACTCGAGTTCCTGATGCCCTCGTGGGCTTTGCGTGTACGGTAACTGTATAATACTGCTTATTGTCGGACATGATACAGGCCTTGCAAGACTTGACGCAGCAACTCGACGGCTCTGGAACATCCGTATGATGCAGGTAATCCTGAGAATTGTAGTTGTGGATGATGCACACCCTTCTGTTGTCCAGCCTGACTCTCCGTCGAAAGGGAGGGAACCTGACAGCTGTCTAACAGCGTCAAGGGTCATCTCGGGGCAAGCATTCACCACACGCTTCATGTTTCGGATAGGCGTCTTTGGACCTGGGTTGGGATTCTAGTTGCCCGGCTCATAGGGACTCCGAGAATGGTGCCTCCAACCGCAAGCTGCATGGTACATTTCTTCAGTCAGCGAGTTGTCAGCGTCTGAAAAGATTAGCATGGTCGTGGCATTGTTGCGGACGAGCACGGTCTGTCCGCGCGCGGCAAGGGACATTTCGGTATCGCCGACGACGGCCAGCCTCAGGGCCAGAGCAATCGATGATGACTGTTCCTGTTTGCTGGTATGACTAAGCTATCGATTGTCGCCGATGTCGGACAGGGGAGCTAGCTAATACGACGCCGTTGGCACATTGACCAACAAGCCAGGACAGATAGATAGCCATGTTAATGCAGACGGTGGTGAAGCCATAGCCAGCCAGTATCATATCCACCACTATCGAGTTGATGAGATTCGTCAAAGAGGGAACCACGGATCGGGGGAAGCCTGACGGCCTGAGAACTGGGCATCGATACGGCGCTGAAGTCTAATTCTATGCGTGTCAGTGGGCTTAACCGAGGTTCTTGGGCATGGCAAACTCTGAAAGTGTATTCCAGCCTGGCCAGACGTTGAGCTCGGGCCATGTTTGGCGTTCGCCGGCTTCCTTCTTCGGCAGTCAACCTGCTGTTAGTCAACGGACTCAACGCCATCGATAACGGCAAGACTTACGTTATAAAGTTGATCCCAGCCTAGGGAGAAGCGTATTCGGCGGCATATCGCTGAGCATGATTTGCCACGATAGTGACGATATTCTCCCTGTTCATGGAAAGTAGCAGGGCAGATATCAGGCCAGATACAACTATCAGCGTGTTTCGAGGCGAGATGAGACTTGCCCGATGACAACGACCGCAGGCATGTCGGGCAGACTCCGCAGCGATAGCAAGGTGTGCGCCGTGTATAGGGAAGGCTATCCCCGAGCACAGGCCTATTTATGAAAGCACGGACAAGATAGCTCGGAAAGATGGCCTTTAACGGCGACCCTTCAGGGGACAACTGTGGGGATGATGACACCCGCCGCTGTCGGTTTCCCTTGGGGGAGGCCACTATCAGGCATATCTTCTCAACATGAGCCTCACCGAACGAGACTTGAATTCCGGGGAACCCTGGAAAGGGGGGCACCGTGTTGGGGTCATTGGAGAAGGGCAGGGTTGGAGTCGAACTAGCGGAGGGCGCAGCGGGATTGACTGCAGTTCTCGATGCCAGGCACAGGTTGCAGCTGTTGCCGCGGCTCAAGCTGATTGGAGCGGGCGACCCGGGAGCGAGCTAGCATGACTAGATGCTCTAGAGACCCCAACTTGCAAGATAATAAGCTCATGTCTGTTCGAGAATGGAAGTTAACCGCGAGTGTCAAGTCAACCCCGGATTCTCCATTTCCCCAGACGCTCCTCCCCCGCGTCTCCAACTGCAGGCAGTGACAGTGGCAGCAGCCAAGGAAGGAAGCAGGCACCTTCCCCGTTGACCGAGGATCCTGGCCGTCTGTTGATAAGCTACCAGGCTTAGACGAGTATTTAAGTAGTTTAGCATCCTGCCTGAGTTTGAAAATCAAACATTCACTCCTACCTCCCTCTCCACCTTGCATCTTCTACTCTCCATCATTCTCCATCATGTCAAAGGATATGAAGTCCGAGTACGACACTGAGGGTCTCCCCCGTGCTCCCTCCCGTGCCGGCGAGGTCCTCGAGGACAACGTGGTCGAGCACGACGCCGTGTTTGGTGCCATCACTGAAGACGGGCCAAACTATCGAAATGTTGGATGGATCGGCACGACTGCTCTGATGATGAAGACTCAGATAGGTCTCGGAGTTCTCTCCATGCCAGTCGTCTTTGATACTCTGGGCATGATCCCAGGCATCATCCTCCTCATCACCATTGCCGGCATCACCACATGGTCAGACTACATCGTTGGCGTCTTCAAGATGCGCCATCGCCATGTCTATGGCATCGACGATGTTGGACGGATGCTGTTTGGCCGTATTGGCTATGAGGTCTTTGGCGCTATGTATGCCCTATGTGAGTTGTCCTGCCTGGCTGAGCTGCTTCACCTCTGACATGTTAGATTTTACTTTCGTCTCCGGCTCCGCCATGCTCAGTATCTCGGTTGCCCTCAACGCCCTGTCGACTCACGGTGCCTGCACTGCCATTTTTGTAGCAGTTGCTGCCATCGCCACCTTTTTTGTGTCCAGCATCCAGACCCTCGGCCGCATCAGCTGGGTGGCTTGGGTTGGAGCGGCCTGCATCATCGTCTCTGGTTAGTCTCCTTCCTCCCTGCAGAACTCATCTAACGGACACAGTCTTTGTTGTCACGATTGCCGTCGCCCTTCAAGACCAACCCTCGGCCGCTCCCAAAATCACAGGCGAATGGAAGTCTGACTACAAGCTTTTCAACAACCCCAGCTTCACCGAAGCCATCTCGGCCGTCTCCACCCTCGTCTTTACATATGCCGGCACTCCTGCTTTCTTCAACATTGTCTCGGAGATGCGTGACCCTACCCAGTATACTCGCGCCTTGGCAGTTTGCCAGACTACGGTCACTGTTGTGTATATCATTGTTGGCACTATTGTCTACTACTATTGCGGAACCTATGTTGCGTCACCTGCTCTCGGATCGGCTGGCCCCCTTATCAAGAAGGTGGGCTATGGCATTGCTCTGCCAGGCCTAATGGGTTCTGCAATTCTACTTTCACACGTAAGGCACCCATCTGTCTTTCTTGCAAAACTAACTTGTGTAGTTGCCCGCCAAGCACATCTTTATGCGCATCCTTCGAGGATCCAAGCACCTCACAGCCAACACAACCATCCACTGGATCACGTGGCTGGGCTCTACCTGTACCGTGTCTGTCGTAGCATACGTCATCGCCAGTGGTATTCCCGTTTTCGGTGGCCTCGTCTCGCTCATTGGTGCTCTCTTTGGCTCATTCCTGTCGCTACAGCCCATGGGCTGCATGTGGCTGTACGATAACTGGAAAGAGGAGCGTACACTGCGATGGCACCTGATGGTCGGGTGGAGTGTCTTTATCATTGTATCCGGTACCTTTTTGATGATTGCCGGAACCTACGGCTCAGTCGTTGGAATTATCGACTCATACAAGGCCACGGGAGGATCAGCTGCATGGTCTTGCGCCGACAACTCCAACTCGACCTAGGAGGGGGAATAGATGTCGACGCGACTCATTCAATACACGCATTTACCCGCTGCATGTCCCGCACAACCTACTTCGGATAACAGCGGCAATCACTGGCTAGCAATCACGCCATTCAGTCCAAGTCTCACAGTGAACTTGATTGGACGGATAATGTCGACAAATCAAAGGCTTTTTTTTACGCTTGCTAATTTTCAAAGTGGTATACTGGGTACACAAACGCCAGAGATAAGAAACCAAACACCACGAGATCCGTCGCGTCCCCATGACCATCGCTAATCAATGTCCGTACCGTTCCATTTCCGCCGTGCCAAATCAATGTCCGAATTGTTATCATCACGTCACAATTGACTACCACAGCTGCACAAACGACAGGCTCTTCCTCAGAGACTTGTCCAGCCAGGATCCATCCTCACGCGATCCGGCGGGGGATTGATCGCGAGCCCAGAGACCCTGCGTCGCAAAGTCGCGGGGCGTGTCGTTGGCGGCAGGGAGAAAGGCCGAGGACGATGAGCCGGGGTACATTGGGGGCGGCGGGCGCGACTTTTCCAGTGTGCGACCACGGTGCGACGTGCCCGACTCAGCGTGCTTCCTATCGTAGTCCCTCAGAGAAGGCGTCAACTCGAGGAAACGAGGGGTTGGCATGGAAGTGGGCTTCCAGAGTTCATCCGCCGACATGATGACGGGCTCATTGCCGGGCTTGGACCAGAGCTGGTAGTTGGATTCGCAGGGGTCCATGTCCACGACACCCTTGTCGGACGGTCCACTGGAGCGGATCGCCTCGTCCAGGGCAGCGAGCCATTCGGCGGGGGTTGCGTCAACACGACGGACGCTCTTGTCGGACTTGATGGAGGAAGCCCTGGTGAGGGGAGGCATGGAGATGAGGGAATCGTCTGAAGCGACTGAAGAGGTTCTCGGTCGGACTGTAGATAGAGCCATCCAGTCGAGTTCGACCGGTGTCTCGGCCGGCTCGCGCACGGACCAGAGGCTATCTGAGCTGAGCTTCGGCAGAGGCTCCTGCGAGATGCGCATCTCGGGCCTGGTCGCCAGAGCAGCGGGAGGTTCGGATGTAGTACGGAAATTGTTCCGGCGGTGGTTCAGGCTGAATAGGCCCTCGAGGACGAGACCATCCAATTCACGCTGCAGCTTGACGGCTGCGGCATTGGCCTTGGCATCCCAGAGAGGGGCCATGTTCCAGAGATGAGTAAATCCAAAGTCGGGGTAGGCTTCCAGAGGTCGCTGGACCGGGCGCATCTCGAGAGCCGCCGGAGGTTTGCTGGTGGTGCGGTATTCGGTGCGACGGTGGCTGAGGCTAAAGAGACCGGTCGGCTCCTCGTCCGCAATGATAGCGGGAGTGGATTCCCACAAGCCAAAATTGACCGCCTCGCTCGGCGTAGATGACTCGGAGCCGCTGACCGAGCTGGCAGAGGATGCGGAGCTGGATCCGGACCACAAACCATCCTCGGATGGCACCTCGGGGATAACAGACTTGCTGGCCCAGAGGCTGCTGCTCTCAGCAAATGCAGGCTTGGCCTCTCTGGGCTTGACTCGGGGGACGTCGTCCATCACCACGAGGTAGGTGGCCCAGGTCTCAGGGTCAGGCTGGGGGAGGCCGTAGGAGACCTTGGGGAGGACTGGGGGTTGAGACCACATGCCGGGCAGGGGTGTCTTTGTTCCCCAGAGTCCGTGGTTGGGAATGTCGACCTTTGTTGCTGGGGGAGTCCAGAGGGAGTTGCTCTCAATGATGGGAAGGTCTTCCTTTGCAGGGAGGACGCGAGCAAAGTCGTCGGTAGGCAGATATTTCTTCCAGGTAGCGTCGTCGGGTTGGGCGAGTCCCTTGGTGGGGCGGGAAATGATAGGGCTAGGAGACCACAAAGCCATGCCAAAAGTGCAATGAGAAAGCTGATGCTGGTGCTTGGGATGTTCAGGCTTGAGAGGTGAAGACTGAGGAGGCAATGGGAAGAAGGACAATAAATGAGTGTCGAGGTTTGCGTCGGCGCGTCGGTTTTGTATATCGGCAGCGGAGTTAGCGGAGTCGGCGGGCAGTTCGGCGGGCTTGGAGATAGAATGCGCCAGGTGCTGCTGCTGGATGCAGGTGGGTGTCGCCTCAACGGGAGTAAAAGTCCACGTCAAGGGACTCGCTGCAGGGGTGGGATTTGAAAGCAGCTGGGGAAACTCTGTCTCATGGGTGGCGACGTCGTCATTCATTGGAGCGCCAGACAAGGGTTGAGGCACGGGCTCGCTGCTTATTGATGGCTCAGACGGCTCGTTGCTTATTGAAGCAACTGGAAGCTCGGGCTTCGGAGGGGTTCCCATGGCGGCATCGGCTGCCGAGCTCGCAGCCAGCGTAATCAGATGCGCATCAATTTTTGCCGGACCCTGGACTTTGACCCTGCCCTGGTCTCCGCCCTGGTCTCCGCCCTGGTCTCCGCCCTGGTCTGTGTGCCCCTCTCCCTCTCGCGCTTTTCCGTTCAGACGCTCCCGGAGATCCATGTCCGCCAGCGTCATTGGTGGGTGGGGGCTCTGGTGCCGCTGGCTAATCTGGTCGAACCCTGACTTTGGGGGTGAGTCTGAGCCTGCGTCTGCGTGTGACGAAGAGTTATTAGTTGGGGCTTGCCCGCAGATGACTCTGTTTGAAAATTTGGCCGAGTCTGCATCCTGTTCTGCATGCGCATGTGCCTGTTCTTGCTTTTGCTCCTCGGAGTGAAGCCCGGATTTACCATGGTGGGGCGTGGAGACACTTGTCCGCTCCGCAGGTTCCAGAAGGCTGACAATTTCCCAAAGAGTTGTTTCGTCAAACCCATCTTCGTCGCTGTCGTAGTCGTAGTCGTCGTCGTACGTTGAGCTGTCCGAGAATTCCTCCCGCTCGTAGTCGTCCATCGACTCCATGGTGGTGTCGACCTCCACGCTCCTCTGCATGTGTGACCCTCTGCTGGCCATTGTTCCAGGCATGGCGCCAATCGTCAAGCTACCAGCCGCCATCCCTCCAGACATGGACATCGCTCTCGCTGGCACCGTTGGCCTGTCAGACCTCTCACCCCATGGGAATTGGAATATCCCAAGTGTCCCGCGCCTATCAGGGAGTGGCTCTGGATTCTCCAGTATGTCTGGGAGGAGTGTGACACGTTTGATCCGCCGTGGGGGCTTGCGGGGAGCTGAGTGCTGGACTTTAACTTCCACCACTTGGGTTTTATCTGCCTGCCAGAGCCCATGGTGTGCAACCTGGTGTTTTGGTGCTCGTGATGGCTCCCATAGCCTATTACTCTCAATCGTCAGAGGCTCCAGATGTTTCCCCTCTCGTCTGATGGTGTCTGGCATTTCTCCTGGCGCCATATCTGCTGCCTTGGAGGCAGGGGTCCAGAGTGAGGGTGCAGTAGGGGCAGCAGCTACAGGAGTGATGGGGCGCCACAGCGCCTTCGCCGCCTTGGCATCATTCTCCGTCTGGCCAACCAGAACCTCGGACTCCTCATCGTATTCGCGCTCAGATTCTGTGTCTGGAGGAGTAGGACTCGACAATCCGGGGAAAGATGAGCTTGTCAATTTTGTCCTGAAGCCAGTCTGTGATAGCAGCGACTGCAGATCGTTGTCCGCTTCCAATTGAGCTCGTCGAAATGGCTGCCCGTGTCGCGAGTCACGGCTGGGCGATCCCACAGTCGACAGGGAATCTCGGAGCATTGTGTGCCGAATTGTTTGCCATTGGTGCTCCTGCTCGCTCAATTCCAGCTCCAGATTGGCCAGCAAAGTTGCCCTCTCATCACCATTGCTGGTGGGCAAAGCCCCTGCCAGCTCCGCGGGGTTGGTAGCAATGCCAGACATGGCCAGAGCGATTTCCAGACCATCCTCAGACTCTGGCGATGGCTCAGCCTGCACCCTGCTGTTGCGGAGCAGCAGAGGAGCGGGCGGAGGACTCCGACGCAGCTTGAGTGAGTGTCCCCTGTCTGAGAATGTTGGCCGAGCATCCCCCACTTGACGTGTCCACTGCTCGGAGTTTGAATCCTCGGCACGTTGCAAGTCCGATGCAAGTCCGGTGCCTTGTTTAGCTGGCTCGTGCAGGGTGTGCAAGGGGCCGTGAGCCTCGTTCAACGATGGGGTCCCCGCAACTCCGAGCCCGGCCCGCTGGATTTTAGTCGGTTTAACCGAAACTGCCTCTTGCACGTGCGTAGGAGCAATATCCCAGTTGAGAAAAGAGTCATCGTCTTGGATCGTGGACCCAGGCGAGAGCTCGCCAAAGCCGTCGGCTGGAAGGACAGGCGAGGACCTTCGTTCGTATCCTCTCTTGCGCAACGACGAAGGCGTTGGGATTGATTCATCCGATGGGGAGGTGGAATGGCTTGATTGGGCAGGGCTTTCAGGACTCGTCACCACCTGAACCTTTGCCGCCGGGCTTGAATCCAGACTCAAGACTGGCAGCTCAGGAACAGACATAGACCGCCTTCTCGTACCTGTCGCCTTGGAGTGTCCACTCTCTAGCAAATTAGCAAGCTCGCTTAGCCGAGGATCGGTGGGAACTGGTGGCGGTGTCTCGAGCTTGAGAATGGAGCTGCATGAGAGCGATCGCTTGCGATGCTGTGGATTCGGAGACTCTTCTGCTGGAAAGATTGGGCGATCGACGTTTGGTTTCCTCGGTATTGGCCGTGGCCTATGAACGACCGAGGTAACCCTTGCCAATTCTCCTATTTCTCCTATGTCTTTATCTTTTGGCTTGGGCGGTGCTGATTTCATTTCGGCTCTTGGCGTACGCGTGGCTGGCATTCGTGCCTCGACCGGCAGTGAAAAGTTGACGACGGTGTCTCGCGTGGGCCGAGAGGGATACGGCAGGTGTCGAGGCGGGGGCTTGAGATTGGATAGATTCGGTGTCGATGGCTGTCGAGGGGATCGTCGTCGAATCTCTTCTACCCCTGGGGATAACAGTGCCGACGTTGTGGTCGCAATCGATGTGGGTTTCGATGTCGGTGTCTTGTAGGATTCGGTATCTGAAACTCCGGCCAACAATGCTTCCTGTCTCTTTCTCTCATTCTGCGCAACAGCCAGATCCACCGTTGCGATCTTGGAAAGGGGATTGTGGTCGTGCCGCAAGATGGGATTCGATATGACCAGTTTCGTGTCTTGCCGAGGTCTCTTCCCCAAGCTCCTCATCTCGATAGACAGCGGTAACGTCTGGGCTCGAGGGGGAGGAAACAGCTGGCCTTGCACAGGGACTCCGCCCATCCCAAGAGTCGCTTGTCCCATAGCTGGTCTCGAAATTACCGGGAGCTCCTTGCTCGCAGTTGTCATGACACGAGGGATCTTTTTGGGCTCGTCCCACACTTCCCTCCTAAACTCTTCCCTGACCTCTTCATGTTGAATCGAACGGTATGAATCGGCGGTCGATATTCCTCGGCTCTGCAAATGTCGATACGCATCAAAAGCTGGTTCGGTCGCAGGTTCAGATTTCGCAAAATGGCCCTGGAAGTGAGCGAGGATGGCTAAAGGGTAAGCATGGTTCGTCAGTGAGAGACCTGACCTACCGATCAAAATCAAGAGACCTGTAGCTGGGACTGCAGTTCGCACAACCACGGGCAACGACTGGATGCCTAGCATGAGAGGAACACTCGCCTATACCGGTCAGACGAGACTCCTTGTGTTAGAAAGACTTACTGCTGTCCAAATGCCCAAGCCCACAGTGACGAGAGGAACAGCTCGACCACTAACAACTCCCTCCCAAGAGTGTCCATGAGAGACGACTCTTGTCAAAATAACAGCCAGAAAGGCCGCGTCAAGAACGGAAACCACGACGCCAATCGGCAAGACTGATGTACGTGCCAGACATATAGCATCAAGCTGTGGTCGTTGAAAGCCAACAAATACACCTCCCAGGACAAGTCGCAATAGGATGAAGCCTTGGGAGACCAATGCACCCGCCCCCGATACCTTTGTAGACTTGTTCAAGGTCCAAACCAGGCTTTGCTGCGCAGATACCCGGGAAAACTGGTCAAAGATAGAAGCGAAGGTGACGGTGACCTGGCAGCTCGTCGAACCGGTATTAATCAGAATAGAAGTAAAGTCAACTTGAGCCCACAGGGCAGAAGACACAAGGAACGTAATGAGGGCCAGCCTCGGGCCATCTCGAAGAAGATTCGCACGGCCTTTGAGAAAGATCGGAATGGTTGAAGCTGCAGCATGGACGACCAAGCCACTATTCCGGGTTAGCTTAGGCGCATCATGAAAAGAGATACTCACAGTGCAAAGGCCGCAACCAAGGCCTGACGGTTAATAGAGTCGCTCATAGATACGACATTGGATTAAAAGAATAGACAAAAGAAAGAAACGTTAATGACTGGAACTTGGATCAACCAAGACGGACCACGAACTTGCGCGATCTAGAGAATCAAACAACAGAAGAAATGCGAGCAAAGAAAAGCACGAGTCGTTGATCATGTGGATCTGCACTTGCAACAAACCATCTCGTCTCAGACAGTCGCGTCAAACTGGCCGTGTTCGAGCCGTTCAAGTTCGCTTGAGTAGTCGATTGAATTCCGGCGCGGCGCTCAGCGTGATTGGACGGATCTCTGATCTCATGGGGTTCCATTGAATGTAGCCGGTAGCATCGTTTCGCGTGAAACTCCAGGTGTCGGAGGCGTCTGTTACGGCGAGACCTGAGACGGAGGGGCGGCGCTTGATCGCTCGACGGCGAGGCGACATATAATAATACATGGCAGTAGAGAAATAAGGGCGGGAGAGCGCTTATTTCAGTAATATAACCCGAGTCGGGAAGTGAGTCCGTCTTGGCTAGACGGTAGGGAGAAACCGGAGCGTTGGTGCCTGACGTCCGGGGACGTGCTCGACGACAAGGCCTGAAGACTTTATCAGCAACAAAACCAAGCATCGAGACATGAAGATTAAAAGAAGAAGAGAATTCATTGCCCTCTTCATCGTGAGAAGAGACAAGAGTTGCCGTTCGGACAGTGACCGAGAGCTGGGACTGCGGGGCAATCGAAGGCTTGCCGTTGGTGCGCTCCAGGCAAGTCATGCAACGGCAGGGTGTCAGGGTCCATCACCCGCATTGTGGCTCTGCGGTTTCCTGATGCGGCTAATCGCGAGCAAGAAGGACGTTATTGCCGAGGATATGGTGATGAAGACGAGTTGGGTAATGTTGGAGAGATGAGGCAAGGGAGCAAGAGTTGGAGATGCCTCAGTCCGAAGGTGCCCGAGTGGACGGGGATCGTTCCTTCCCAACTGGGCAACGGGCACGCGACTGGGAGCTAACTAACCCATTCCACCCGAAAACTTCCCCGGATTCTCGATCAGCGTTAGCACCAGGATTACACCTCCACTGCATTGATTGATTGAGAGGAGGGAGGTGTAGCATCGGGGTGGGAATGGCGCCCATTGGACCAACTTCAACGGCATTCACATGAGGGTTCCTGGTCGAATGACCACGACTTGGTCCCACGACATGTGCTCAACACCAAGACACCACCCGAATAGCCTCTTACTCACACATCTCTTATACGTCTCCCTCGTCCTTCCTTTCCTGTCTGCCGGTCGTTCCCGGTCACCATCAACCTCACCGACCGGCCCGGTGTTGCGACGGAGCCGAGACCCCGAACAGCCTCCGGCCTCGTCCCGCCGCTGGCTGCGTCCGAGGAAGAGTTCATCTTTCTGGAAACTCCGTGGTTTGACTCTACGATAAACACGAGCTGGATGCAAGCTAATGCGTGCTACTCCACCAATCTTGTCCAGCTTGGTTTCCCCGCGAAACGACTCACCAATCGAAGGCCGCGGGATGGTCAGATCAGAGCCAGCCACACCACTTGTTCACCGGGCCATGATGACTCCAAACGTACCCTCACCTGCAGATACTTTGTGTGACGTGTAGATGCCGTGTCTAACCAAGTATAGGCAATCGCTGGTACTTGGCGGTTTTGACTTGCGCCCTTGAGCGCCTCAGCTCGGTGCAAAGCTCCGAAATGACAATCAAGACTCGGCTCCGGAGCTGGTGACTCGATATCAGCTTCAAGTGAATCGCCACGAGTATAAGACCCAAGGGCATAGAAGCAGTTGATCGTCATCACAAGTCTGCATTCATCTCAAACCAGTCAAACATTCACTCAATCACAATGGGCCGCTTCGATCTCGAATACCCTAAAGAGGCCATCAACACCGTCAAGCGCGAAAACGACCGCGCGGTGTATGCCCTCAAGACAATCCACGAAATCGTCAACTCTTGCCAGATTCTTCATGTCTCGTTCAACACCCCCTCTCAGCCTTTCCCCGTCATTCTCCCCATGATCGGCCAGATGGGTTCATTTGACCGCCCGAGTGCCGATATTGGCGACCCCCTGGATCTGTACCTCCATGGCTACGTCTCCAGCCGCATCATGAATCTTGGCCGTGGTGGTGCTGAAGAGGGAATGCCGGTGTGCGTTGCTGCGTCTCACATCGATGGCCTCGTCCTTGCCTTGTCGTCATTCTCGCACAGCTACAACTACCGCTCTACCGTCCTCTTTGGTCACGCTACGCTCGTCGACGATGATGAGGAGAGACTGTACGCCATGGAGCTCATCACTAACAGCGTCGTGCCTGATCGCTGGCGACACACTCGCCTGCCACCCACCAAGGCTGAGCTTCAGAGCACTGGCATCCTCAAGGTCCGCATCGCATCTGGCAGTGCCAAGATCCGCACGGGTGGTGCCCACGACGAGAGGCACGACATGGAGAACCAGGCTATCCAGGACCAGGTCTGGACTGGCGTCGTGCCTCTTCACCAGACCATGGGGGAGCCAGTCCCAAGCACCTACAACCGGGTAGACGTGCCGGGCTACATGGCAGAGTATATCAAGGACTTCAACACCGACAACACGCAGTACTCTCTTGACGTGGCCAAGGACTAGTCCCTGAATGGTCTATTCGGATTAGATAGAAAATGGGAGTGGATATTTAGCATACCAACTTGGATATTTGGCACACCACTTGACTAAGCTGGTTACCTATCCTCAGATCATTATTATCGGTTTCTTATCACCTTATTATACAATAGTAATCTTAGAATAAGGGGGAATGATCTAAGGCCAGATAGATTCTCTACTAATTATTTACTGAATCCTTATATAGACTTATTAAGGTCTCTATTCAAAATTTGCTATCCTTATGCTAAGGTATAAGAGCAAAGGTGCGCCAAATAGCTAAATTGGTGCTAAATATCTGCTCCCTAGAAAATAGATGTAATTACCACTGCTCCCAGATCTTGCCCGGAAGCACCGATCTCATAATCTTCCAGTGTCCTGCCGCGCTCTTCTGATGCCACTTGGTAACCTTGCCGGTCCGGTTCCTAGCTAGGACGTCCGTGTCGTCACCATCGAGAAACTCCTGCTCCCGGACCTCGTGCTTCGGCGCTAGGAAGGCTTGCCGGGCGCGGCTCCGGAGAAAGTCACTAGGGACCGGGCGGCGGAAAGTAATGTCCCCGGGCGTCTTCCGGCAGAAGATGACCATGTTGGTGAAGTCGCTGCCCCACCGCTCAACGTTGGCTTCCTCACGTGGGCTCTCGCGGAAGATGCGGCACGAGGGAAACACCTGCTTGATAGTGCGGTGGATCATTTGAGGGGCAGGGAGGGTAAAGTCACCGGCGTAGTTCTGGGCAGTCAGCACAAGTAGCTTTATGGTTGAGGGGACTTACAATCGCAATGACTCCGTCGGGCTTCAACAGGGCACCAAGTCCTTGGAGGAACTCGAGAGTAAACAGATCGACGGGCTCTGCACCGCCCGTGAAGACATCGTGAACAATGTAGTCATATGTCTTGGATTGGTTGACGAGGTTGGCAGTGTAGCTGACTGCGTCCGCAATAGCCGGAGGGTTGTTCTCGCGCATGCTGAAATATTTCTGAGCAAACTCGTGGACAACAGGATCAATCTCGACAACAGTAGTATCAATTCCGTGGGATACAAGCGCAGATGGAGTGGTTCCAATACCAAGGCCACTAATCCTGTTAGCGAGATGCGGCGAGATACGGCCACAATGGAGGCGACTTACACAACAAGGGCGTTGGCTTCGGTGTCAGGAAGAGGAACCTCCCTCTCGATCAGCCGAATCGCCTCGAGCATGACGAAAACACCATAAATCGGTTCAGACACCTTCTGTCCTTGGATCCGCACCCACTCTCCTCCAAGAAGACTATGGTCGCATCGCATCACGCGGAATCCCTGTCCCAAGTTCTCAAGGATCGAGATGTATCCCGTCAGCGATTCCCGGCGCTCCAAAAGCGTCCAGTTCTGCGCAGCCAGAGTGCTGTTGAGCGAAGTCGTAGCCATGGGCGTCATGACATGCGTGTTGAGGACGGCTGTGTGAAGCAACGCAGGGATAGCCAGGACGATGTACTTTGACGGGGAAAAGACAGCATAGATGCCTCCCAGAACCAATTCCAATCCAACACGAGTGAACAGAAACGCACTCCCGATCACACTCTGGAGCCTTGCACTGGCGATTCTCTCGGCCAGCCTAAAGAATCCCCAGGAACCAATGCCAGGCGCCGCATCTGCAACGAACTTGGGGAGCATGCTGAGGTCTGCATCCTCAAGATTATCAGCCACGCAGGCCGCAGAGACGACAGCCAGGGGTAACAGAGTCAACGCTTCGGTGACGAGAGGACCCCACCAGCAACCCAGGCGCTCGCTGAAGCCGACGAGGAGATACTGCATGGCCGGGACGTTCAATGCGATGATCGGGAGGAGCTGAGCCGTAGGCAGAGGCAGCACGTTGCGGAAAAACAAGTTTGCAGCCCATCCGATGAAGCAGCCAGCCATGATGACGGGAGCATGGGTGACAGCTGCTGGGATAGAGCCGTAGACAGGAGAGAGGTTGAGTTGAGAGACGCTGGACGCAACACCCAAGAGACCAAGGATGAAAGCGGTCTGGAGATAGATGGAAGCCTGTCTCGCAGCGCGTCTAGTCCAGGTGTCCTCCTTGGCCTTGGCTGCGAGGTCCTTGAGCTCCTTCTCGAAACGCTGGGGCGTGAAGCCTTCAGGCGCGCCAGTCGCCTTTGACGTCTTTTTGGGGGCCATTATGCGGTGGTAAAGCGAGAAAGCAATTGATAACAAAATGTACAAATAGAAGCAACAATGAAGGACGAGACGGCGATCAAATGGCCTGCACTTGAGTTCCAAAGGTTGGTTGTAGACGCGACATTGCAACAGGAGGTTGACGTGGAGTCTTTGTTCGAAATGTGGCTGTGCTGTGGCTGGAACATGGGTTGCTGGGCATCATGTTCTTGGCGCTGGAAGAAGCGATAATGATGATTTTAATTGTCAGGAATTCGCTGTCAATATTTTTGGATAATTTTATGGTGTTTTAGTTGTCATTCAACTTTAATCCTTTTGTTGGTATTGTTGATGTACAAGCGTAACCAGACGTAACCATTGTGTCCTACTATCTATCGCTTCAGGTATCAATCCTCGAGAACAGTCAGCCTTCCTGTCAGTAGTCCGGCAGGTGTAACTTTGTTTATCGAATTATCCAAACACTTGGTGGTAACTATACCTCGTACCAAAGTTAATAGTATCCCGTCTTCCTCGCTCGTGTCTGTCAGTGGCTTCAACTCGTCGTAATTGTTCTCGTTGGCTTGGTTCACACAACGTTCCACCAACCTTGAGGAGAAGCTCACCCATGGTATATAGCAATGAGAAATTCAAGATTCGTATTGGTGGCTCCCGTGGCCCGAGGGCGGGGAAGAGTCTGGGGCCCTGCTCATGGACGGTGCAGTAGGTAGGTTTTCGACACTGGTGATGATCTCGCGCTTTGATATGAAGAAGAGGTAGGTTATGGATATGTCGAAAAGTCCCGAGTTTTGGTTGCTCGTGTCGGTAGGTGAATCGGCCGTGGCTGTTGGAAATCTATCGCAGGTTAGACATGTTTAACCGTGGCGAGAGACACAAACATTGCGTTCCCAGTAGCAAACCTAGGCTGTTCGGTGCTTGTCCCTGGCGTCTCCGTGTTGTGCCAAAATAATCAGCGCCGAAAGGATGGCACACCCGGTTGTCGTGCGGGACTGAAGGTGGATGGCCTCCGCCCTGTACTCATGGGATGGCTTAAGACACACCCGGCCTATTTGCAGGTGGAGTGGGTGACCTTGGAGTTGGAGTAGGGGTCATAGTATCTGGGGTAGAGGACCCTGAAGCTGAACTTGAAGCTTCCCGGCTTCCAGATAGAGCCGAGTTCTCTGCAGCTAGAGCAGGGGGCATTGAGCGTAGAGTAGAGGGAGTAGCTGGTGCTGTAGACCACATATCCGGAGTATAGGGCCTCGCGGCCGGAGTAGAGGGTCTTGAATCTGGACCCACGGATTCTGTCTCTGGCGAAGACCATCTCGCAGTTGGGGTGGGCGGAGTTGAGCCAGATGAAGAAGGGGTGGCTGGTCCGGAGGCGTCAGATGATCCTGCTTCAGGAGAATAGTGTCTCGCAGTTGGAGTCGGGGGCATTGAGACCGGAGTAAAGCGAGAAGTCGGCGAATATGGTCTCGCAGCTGGGGTGGGTGGCATCGATCCCAGTGAAGAGGGGGATGCTGGCCTGGAATCATCAGATGACCCTGCCTCGGGAGTATCCGCCCTGGGCGGGTCAGAAGAATTTTGATCCATAGCTATGAATTGGTAGAGCCTGATGGATTGATAGATGGCTATGTTCTGTGGTGTTGATGAAGAAGCTCAGATTGAACTCTCCACAGGCAGCGATAAATGCTCTGCCACCCGCACCTGCCACCTGATTTGCAGCCCTGTTGTGGTGACGAAAGGTCCAAGACGCGAACTGGCCTCTATTCAAATCCATCAACATGCATGATTAATTCCGCATTACCTATATAGTTGACTATTTTTGTTGCTACACGACAGGCTGCGTCTTCAGTCAACGCCACGACCCGACCAAGTTGCGAGAGGTGGATGATGTATATTTGTCCTCTGTCCTCTGTAACCTACACGCCAGGTACTTTGAACAAGGTTTGTTGGATGAAGGAGAATATCCATTATTGAGTTGTGCACTGGCGCTTGCGTATGAGGCTTCAGCTGAGCTGGTGTTGGGTTGCTTCCATTCCCTTCACTAGCCCTTTCAACACGACACGTATTGTCAAGTCAGTTGCTGTGTTGAATCCAAGCTTAGTCTTGGAGCTTAGATATATCAATCCCGTGCGAAATACAATGTGTTATTACTGTATCATGTTGCTGTTGAGTAACCGCCACGATAGCCTCTAGTTGCCTCTTACGTATGCCATGAACCAACAACTGGGTTATGGTCCGTGACAGGTGGATCTCGGCCTGGATCCGACGCATGGCAGCGGGCTCGTGCATGACATGTGGAGCCATTGGCTATTCAGCCATCTTGAAGCTAATGTGGTTCTCATTTCTCAGCGTTTCCCCATACTCGAGTTCCGTGGCATCAAAATGGTAGTGATACCGTCGTTTCTCATTCAATCTAATTATCCCTCTCGTCCAATCATTCAAATCATATCCCTCATCCAGCGCCTGTCCATGCCTCGGCCTCCCAGAGGTCCGAGAAGGTATCATTCATCAAACATCAATAGCCAGAAACAACCGGCCACAGAGGCCCAATGACAACCGCCATGTCAACTCCTGCCTGCCAAAACAATCTAGTAACGACAGAACGCCTGAATGCATACCATGACCTTTTATCAACAGGCGTAACCCTGTCTACATCCGTGTTGGGTAATCCTCCATGTCGTCATCGCTGCTCTCCTCCTCTTCACTCCCCGGGCTGTGCATGGCACTCATTTCTGCGCTCTGTATACTGCTCAGGCTGTCGAGAATGCCGCCGCTAAATGATGGAGGCGCAGAGACTGAGAGGTCAATGTGGCTGCCGTTACGGCTCATGGACGGCTTCTCGGGCAGTTGCTTCAGCAGGCCTGTCGAAATGTCCAGCATGGTCATGGCAAACTCGGTCAACCCCTTTCCTTCGCCAGGCTTCGAGCTCACCGAGAGAGTCCATCGATACTCTCCCAGACGCCGGCGATACCAGTCGGCTTCCTCACGCCCTGGTGACGTGGCCCAGAGCAGTGAGCCAAACGTGCCGATCAGGGCAAAGTTGGTCTTTGAAGCAAAGTACCAAAACGATCTCAGGTGGTTCGGTGCTAGGCGGTTGACAAAATCCATGGCAGAGATGAGACGGGCCTTGGCGGCGCTGCGACAGATGTGCTGCACATATGGGTCAACCGAGCTTGTTTCCGATGCCAGTGACCGGATAATCCGTCGATGTAGAGTAATTTCGGCGGCAAAATATGCGAGGTGAAGGTATCCGATACTCGAGAGTCTGCTGGTTGGGTTAAACGACGAGTAAGACGAATCAAGACGAATCAACTGCGGTAGCCCTCCATACCACTCCTTGAGCTTCAACTGAATCGGCTTCGCGAGGGACAAGACGAGGTGCGTGCCTTGCGCGCCCGCATTGGCGACTGTATTCATCGCATGTAGCGTGTAGAAGGTGTCGAGTATCTCGGAGAGAATTTCCGAAAGCTGCACCACCCGCATAAACAACATTCGGCCCTTTTCGATATCCAGCTTCTCCTCCGTGTCATGTTCGTCCCATTCGACATCTGGAAAGTCGTTGGGTGTGAGGGATTTCACGCCCCAGTTGGTAGCAAAAATGTGCGATGGTCGTCCATGAACCAGAGCGCCCCATTTGTCCTGCATGTAGAGTGCCCAAGCCAGTCGCTTCCGAAGCCCCTTTTCCCACGGCGGAATCTTCCAACCTGAACAGTCAAGATGCAATCCCAGCTCATGCCCAAGAGCTACAAGCTGGGCTGTCGGCGCCCACTGGTCACCCTCTGGTCTCTGGGACAGGAGCAGACCTGCCTGGATCGTCGACAGCTTTGGGCGGAAAGTGGCCTCATCCAACGTCGCACGGATGATGGCCTCGAGCTCCTTGACGTTGGGGCGAGGCAGACCAGCAAGATCCTCGCTCTGGTCCCACCAATTGATGGAGAGCAGGTAGACGGCGGCCAGCAGGGGAGGGGAGAATTCTCGATAGGAGCGTTCGTACTTTTCCATAAAGACGTGCTTCTGTATGATAGGAAACCCAGGGTGAATGACGCGGAAGTAAATGTCGATCAGGTGGCGGCCATGGGGGGCCACAATGGACTCGACATGATCAGCGTCCTGCTTCACATGTTCGTGCCCTGGTGTGCTGGAGTCAGGCAGCATCAAGAAGGTGTCGTGTTCACTGACTTTGCGGAGGGTGCCTCTGGACAAGAGGCTCTCGTCGTGGGGATCGAAGGAGGAGAGGTTGATGAGGGAGGGTTCAAAATCGGTGGTGGGACCGATATATTGGCTGTAGCGATCGTTCTGGAGGCCAAGCGTACGTTTCAGCATGGTCGGGCCGCCGACATTGGCCATCTCCTCCAGGAACGAGCTGCTTGCGGCGGTGCTAGAGAGGCTAGAGTTGTGGTTTCGTCGCCTGGATGCGAGACCCGGGGAGCTATCAAGGCCAATCACGTCAGACGGGTGCACGAGTAAGGATATCAAGGAGCAAGAGTTTGGGTGGAGTGGCAGCCGGTGTGGAGAGAAGGCTGGGGATGACTGACCTTCTTTTCCCAACATCTTGGCCGGCCTCATGAAGCTTTCTTTTTCGGGACTGGGGACTGCAGGCCAGGGAACACTCGGAGCCGGCAGCTTGGCACTGGGCACAGCCATCGTCATCTTCGTTCATGATACAGCTGGTGCGCGAGTAGCGGCAGGCCAGGCAGGGCAGGATGGGAGAGCCGTTGAAGGATGAACCCTCGACGGGGGCGGAACTGGCAGCGCCGTGGCCCATCTCGAGCCTATGGAAGCTGTCCTGGCGATAAGAGGGCTCAGGCCGTGGAGGCTTTGGAGCGATGGCGATAGGCGCCGTCCTCTGCACGGGGGCCGAGGACTGGGGAGACATGATGCCGGGGTGCTATCTGCGCAGTATCCGAGGCAGTGGAATCACCATCAGCTACTCGATTCCTGTCAGGGCGGACAAGGTTCAGGCGCCCGCTGCCCTGGGAGAAACGGGCGCGAGATGTTGAGCCGCAATGTCCTCAACGTCAACTCTATGGGGCTGCGATGCGAAAGATAGATGGCCCCACGGGGTCGGCAGTGACGCTGACGCAATATGCCCTAGCTACAACCACTGAGCAGAGAGGTGATGTTGACGATGGCTAATAGAACCACGTTATCCAAATCAAGTCGACGACGGGCGCGTGCCAGCTGGAGGCGCACACACGGGCAATGGTTGGTGCGAGATAACAGTCTGGGGAAGCGGATGGACGCGATGCGAGGCGAGGAGTGAAGGAGGGAAAAAAAGATAAGAGGTGTCCGAGTGTGTAAGTGGTTGGAGACGAGAGGGCAGAGAGTGGGATCCGAGATGCCGGGATGCCAGGGACCTGCTGGGATGTGCGGATGGCGGGCGCAGATGGGCGCCGATGGAGTCGGTCGACAGACGGGAGACCGGGGGGGTTAGCTGATAAGGCGGGCAAGCGGGGAGAGTTGACTAAGGAGCTGGAGGAGAGGTGCGCTCGAGAGTGTGCTGGAGTAGTACCGAAGTCGGTCTCGGTCCAGTTTGAGTCAGTCTGATATCGAGTCGAGTGGGAGTCGTGTCAAGAGGCAGCGAGCGTCGCGCGATGTTGGTTGCTTGCGGGCGCGATACAGCAGCACCCAACCAGACTCGGCGACCTGGTCTTGGTGCGCCCGCTGAGATCTGCTGGCTGCTTCTGGCTGGCTGCTTGCCGCTTTCGATGCTCAACTCCAGGCGGGGACAAAGCCTGGGGAACCGGGGATAGGATTGGACGTTGGCCGACCAAGGGATGCAAGGCGAGGTCTCAGATGGTGATTTCTGACCTGACTTGGAGAAGAGATAATCCGAGGTTGCGCTGCAGAAGGCGCTGTGGTCGAATGCCTCAGGTAACGGCAACGGCGAGATAAGCTAGCAGGCCTATCAGATTCGATGACATTGAAACGGCGGGGAGTACAACAAAGTAAGACAAGATGTCAGTTGATGGAGAGGCCGAGATCAGACAAAGAACCAAGGGATAAACGCTCAACCACCGTCATGGATGAGAGACAAACCAGACAGAGAAAAGAGAGACCAGCAAGGAAGACTGTGCGACAAATGTGGAAGACAGGCATGTGAGAGAGGGGTACCTAACGTTTGCGGGGAACACCACAAACAAAAAAGTACCTCGAGGGGTCTCCAGATCCCCAGCTCGGGGCAAGCCTTTTGGTGTCCCAAGAGGGCTCGGAGGATGTCCCGAACGGGGAACCTTGGGGAACAGCAGGGACGGAGGTACCCTTTTCCCCAGCTGCATTGTCCACTGAACAAGACCCGGATGGAGCCTGTGTAACCATGGTCGAGTCACAGCCTGACCGGTCTCGCTTGACCTTGCAAGGAGGCGGCAGTGAAGGGTTGCCTGTATGTAGCTGTCTGTACGGAGTACAGCCAGGACAGACAGCCTGTGAGGCCAGCTCACAGACGGTAAGCCTTGTCGGCTCGCTCAATCTCCGAGTATCTGGGCTGAGGGACCTAGCCCGTTGCCAGCCCTGAATCCTCCATCACCATGAAGCTCTAGATCCCAGTCGGAAGGACCAAACAGGCAGGACCAGCGCAACGGGGTCTTCTCGGCGGCGGACCAAGAATACCAAGGAAAAAAGACCAGCTCATTTTCGTCAAGGGTGTAGCATGCGCGGATCCGTCTCCAGGTCTCCAGGCCTCTCATGTTGGTGAGCCGAGGATAGATGGGCCGCCATAGGATGGATGCTGAGTTGGAGGGCAAAGACTGAATGGACAACAGTAGTTGAGAGCTTATCTCGAGAAAAGTAGAGGAGATAGAAATACATAATGGCAAAAGATAATCGCGAAAAAGAAAAGAGGAACCAGAACTCGCAGACGACATCAGCGTCGCATGTCGCATGTCGCGGGACTTGGGAACGGTAAGTTGGTGTCAGAGATTACAGGTACCGATACATCTAGCTTGACCGTTCCGAGGGCGCAGACAGACGCCGATTACCAAATGGAAAACCGATGCAGAGCCTGTCTTCCCTCATTCTGCATGGTCTGGCGGTTGCTCTAACGTAATGGCTCGGTGCTGGTGGCCTCTGGCCTCAGTGAAAAACGGAGCTCCTGCAGGTCGCTGGCGGCTAAAATAACCTTTTTTTTACTGGCTCCCGCCTGCAGACTCAGACTCTGACTCTGACTCTGGACGATGGAGTCAACCTCGACTCGCCGTTGAATCTACCGACCACCCGCGATGCCTTGTCCATCGAATTACCATCGGATACCATGGATATCCATCTCCATCTGCTCACTTTGCCGGTGTTCGGCCATCCTCCTTGGCTACCTTTCACTGCCTCTCCCGTCCCCTCTGTCCCGTTACAGACCGATCTTCTCCGTCTTCACGCTTCCGACTTGCTCCGACAAAACCAAACTACCCCATCATCATCAAGTTATTCCCGCCAGCCGTGTCAGCATCTTGCAAATTCATGATGCAAAGCGATGAGTAACATTCCCCTTCTGGGATCCGCACGCGACTCGAGATCTATCAGTCCATCATTATCAACAGCTTCAACGTCTCGAGCCAAATACATCTTCCCTGATTGGCCCACAAAGTCCTCCCCGTCCAAGACTCCGTGTCCCTGACGACATGCCGCATGCGCGCCTATCGATGCTGCCCGACAGTCGACAACCCATTCGTCCTCGTCGCGATCCATCTTGACCACCCGCCGTGGGGGCTGCAGGGAGTTGCCGGTCCTGCCCCGGTGGCCCATGCTCCTGCACGGACCGACTATCTACATGGTGCCAAGCCCGGCTCTCTGGTTTTCGATATCTCCGGAGCGTCACGGTTCGGTCCGGGGCGATGGTTTGGGTTGAGGCTTCTGCGCAGTCTAGTAGTATATGTTCTTACCGCAGACCCATCGGCGTGTCAGCTTGAGTGCCGACATCCAGCGGCCATGACCGTCTTCGCCGAAGCGGTGAGTCGATGTTTATCGCTCATCGATTCATCTCAACTGTCGTTGAGTCCATTCCTGCCACGTGAGGGTGGAGACGGTATCGCCCTTGATCAACGACTTGTTTCGAATATTGACATCTGTCTAAGGCGCCCAGATCATGGTCCTCTCCTCGTAGAGTTCGGTTGGCTCGCTTGATCCTCGCGCCGGGAGGGTCATGTCAAGTTCCTCTTGGATCTGGAAGCCGAGTTTCTCATAAAAGGTCACGGCATTCATGGTCGCCTCAAGGATGATGAGCACATTCTCGGCCGCCGCCTCGGACTGAACTCGTCGCAGCAGTCCAGACGCAGCTCCTCGACCGCTGGATTCGGGATCCGTACAGAGATAAGAGACATCTATCCGCGTTAGCCTCACGTCAATCAGCAACTCAGCGACATGACAAGACTCACGGTAATGTGGCTTATCACCGAGCACCCTGACTCTTGCGTCTTTGGTGAGAGCTGCATATGAGTCGAGATATTCCCGCCGGCAACAAGCCGGGAACTCGTCTGCGTCCTCCGACCGCGTTTGCCGCAGGCCATGGATCGCCCACTTGGCAAAGCTCAATATCCTCCCGGTGTCTGTGTCTCGTGCAGCGAGGACGCCCTTGTCATTGCTGCGGATGTGGTCCAACGTGTCTCTGCAAAGCCAGTCGCGAAGGAAATCCCGGCTCTCGGTGTTCGGAAATTGGGCATGCATCAGCAAATTAGGGTCCATTGCGGCGAGATGGACACTGGCCATGCTGGGGGCGTCATTCTCGGAGGGGACAACAATCTCAAAAGACATTCTGGCGCTCAAGGTAAGGCAATTGCCGCAAGTCGGCGGTGAAGTTGATGGACCAACCAGGCTCACGATGTTGGGCAACTAACCCACGTGACCACCCCGGATCCACTCGGCAGTTGTAAAGGTCCATCGGGATGAGATGCAGGCTGGCCTCATCTTGGCAACGTCGACATGGAACCCTTGGATGTTGGAATACATGTTGAACTCTCGGCTCGTTTGAGGGTCAAGGTCCCAGGCGTCCATGGCAGTCCCAGCCCTGTTTATGACTGAAGCCCTGTTTATGAGCAAGACCAGAGTTTACGCGCGAGACGAGATGCTTACGCACGAGACGAGATGACAACGCCCAGAACTCTATGCCGACGTTGCATCGACGCAACCCTGTGTCCTGCAATTCTGGTATATTAGCCGGCAATCTAAGATACGAGGTCGTATATGAGGCTCTACCCCTGCCCTAGTTGTGGAACTCTATTTGGTCTGAGCCTTGATAACTACACGCCACGGACAATCGAGTTGCCATGCAACACGGTTCAAGATTCAAGAAGCATAACTCCGATGCTGCTCTGGGTTGCGAGCTGCCGTGTAACACGCTTCAAGATGCATAATTCCAATGCTGCTCCAGGTCTGCGTAGTTGTCATTCTGACATAGTCCTGGGTACCTCGTACTTAAGCTTAGCATACAAGCCTAATTCAACTTCTGAGTTGAAGCATAGGTTACGGATGAAGGACAAGGGTGCGGTATGTATCCTTGCTATACTCGATATTCAGAGGTCAAGGCATCAAGACAATCCATAGAGAATGACAACCAGGGCATAACACACAACTACTACTCTTTGATACAGCAACCAAATATGCTCTCGAGGGGGGCTCAAGAACTACCTTGGCTCGATCAACCTCGTCAAGATTAACCCATAGAGTTCACGGATATGGAACAAGGCAGAAGAACTTGTCAACAATAGAGTTGACGATACTACCCAGGCAGCCTCAGCATGGTATGCGAAACCAGTGGCTCTACAAAGTGATTCTACAAATGCGTCATGAGCTGACTGCGGCAAAGGATGAGCAGTCTCAATTTCATCTCACCAAGTAAACCTACTCATCCACATAGGCATCACCTCAAACGCCATACATCACACATCATGAACAAAGCTGAGTGGGCCACTATTGCAGCAACTATAGATCTAGTCTGGCGAAATACAAAATGACTCCCTGCGTCTGCCAGCTATTAAAACTACTTAGAAGAATTTTGCGGTTTGCAAGTGTCCCTTTCCATGTGGCCGCAGCCAATAAAGTGCCAGCTAGGGCTAAAATAATGTCAAGAAGCGTTTTGGGTGAGCCCCTTAGTTGGGGGGGTTGAAGGAGGGCAGCTTGCCGCCGCAAGCGTTGATGGCCTTGAGGGCCTTGACGTTGGACACGCCAACGGCCTCGGCGGGCTGGTCCTTGGCCTCGCCGTACTTGGGAAGCTGGTCCTCGGCGGCAGGAGGAGTGTAAGGGACGTTCTCAAGGCTGACCTGGAGGCTGGGAACCTCGGACAGGGGAATCTTGGAACCGTCGAGCTGAGCGAGTTAGCGAGCGTCACACATCTATGGGACAGACTACATACCTTGACAATCTCAACCTGGAGACCGGTGGTGATGGTGTCGGCAACCTTGGTGGGGGAGCAGGCACCGAGGAGCTGGGGGGTGTCGGCAGCGTCATCGACGGAGAAAGCACCGTGGACGGTACCCTCCTGAGGCTGCTGCATCACGACGAGACCACCGACGCGCTTGCCGGAGACGTAGACGTTGACGGAGCAGGGGCGCTCAACCTCGGTGACATCCAGGCTGACCTCGGCGAAGAAACGGGTAGTCTTGCCATCAGCGCGGCTCTCAAGACCACGTCGGCGGGTGCTGGAGCCGTAGAGGCTGTTGACGGTAGACCTGGCAGAGCTGGAGAGCTGGCTGGCAGACATGCGCCAGTAGTCGAGACCGGCGTAGGTGTAACCAAAGGGCCTGATGCTCTTGACCGAGTCGGAGGTGTGGAATCGGCCCCTGGAGGCGTAGAAGGGCTGGAGGGGAGAGCTGGGGGTGATGCGGGTGCCCTGGGGGGTCGAGTAGCGGGAGCCACCGTTGTAGGCACGGCTGAAGGAGGCCTGGTCGGGGTGCATGAACTGCCAGTAGGTCCAGAGACGGTCGACGTTGGTGTGGTGCATCCAGAAGATGGGGTCGAAGCCGGAGAACTCGGCCATGAGGAACTGGCCAGCACAGGCAGCGTCCCAGTGGATGGCGTTGTGGATCTGCTCCAGAGAGGCACCGCTGTTGCCGGTGGAAGCAAACTGGTCGAAGCTGGTGGAGTGGGTGAGGACATCGTAGGTCCACTGCTTGTAGGGGCGCTGGCGGAGGAGGCCGTTGGGGGTCGAGGGGAAGCTGTCAGGGGCAGGGCATCTGAAGGTGCGGGCACGGTTCTGATCATCCCACTGTCCGTACTTGCCGGAGACGGCGTCCTTGGGGAAGGTGTAGGTGTAGAGGGGGTTCTTCATGTTGATGGTCTTGAGGCCGCTGCCGTTGGGAACCTTGACGTTGACCATCTGGCCAACGAGGGCGTTGGGGATGCCGTCGACGGCCCAGTCCCAGTAGGGGGATCGAAGCGTGTTGGCGGCATTGACGTACTGCTGACGGTACTTGGTAGGGTAGAGGTTGGCGAGCCTCTTGGCGTGCTCGACGAGGATCTGCTCAAAGAGCAGGACGTAGGGACGGTGCCAGGTCAGGAACAGGCTTTCCTATAGGGGGTCAGCGAGTTGAATTGCATAGATTCCGAGTTGCATACACCGTGGGGGCAGTATCCGGGCCAGCCATTGCCGGATCGGCCGCCGCCGCCATTCCACTGGATAAAGGGCTTGCCGTGGATACCTAGACAATCAGCATAATCCATTGTGAGTCCTGACGTGACTGCATACCGGCAACCTGGAAGTAAGACTTCAGGTCAGTCTCCTTGGCATCGTACATGGTGCGCATGGCGCGAATGTAGAGATCCCTGACCAGTTAGCTTGGACAGCAGAACAACTCGAGGCAGCTCACCATTGAGGGCCACCAGTTCGCTGGAGGTCGTTGATGTTCTTTCGAGCAGGAACAGCTCCTCCTCCAGAGACGGGGACACCAGTGATGAAGATGTTTTGGGTCTGGGCCTCGACGGGGTTCACTCCGCCGACGACGGCCAGAGCCGCAATGAAGAACTTGCCCAGAATCATGACGACCTGCTGGAAACGAGTGTACTTGGGGTCGTGTATTGGAACAATGTACGACTTGAACCAGGAAAGGAGCAAGTCAAGAACACCAACGGAGGAGAGGGAGGAGGCCGAATATAAGTGACAGACTAGCCAGCAGGCCAGGCCAAGACTGGATCCATTGCCATGACCACAAGACGGGGGGATCCATGACTTCTCCGCATCTGCTTCCGCAACTCCCGTCTTCTGTCATGGGCAAAGGGGTTCGCGACTCCCTGGGTGACAAGGGGGAGGGTGTGCAAAGGGCAAAGGGCAAAAGGCAGAGGGCGAATATCGTGGATGGACCCATGCACGTTACTTTTTAGCACGCTCGTAACGCCACGAGGTCTGTGCCCCTGGAGGAGGTGCCAGCGGGAGGCCACTCCACCTGCACCTGCCCTCCAGTCACAACCGTTGGAGGCTCAGCCTCTTATTCAGCCTGGAGGCCACAAATCCAGCCCGGCGGTAGGTAGCGTGTGGTGCCTGAGTGAGCCCTGTCTCTGCCCGGGCTGCAATGGAGCTGAGATGGCCTCTCCTCTCATGGATGATGGAGCTGGCCTGGCGGGGAGAGCTGGGGCGGCGGCAGAGCTGGAGATGCCGAGCCCGCCCATGCAGAGGCAGGCAGACAGACAAACCTCAGCCTATGGCGTAGCGCCCACCCGGTCCTGGCAGCATGCTGTGGAGATGGCGGCTTCTCGCTTGGTGGTATTTTTGGCGATTAATTCAACAGCTTTGGCGCTTGTGTAATTTCACTGATGCTTCCATGCGGGCTCCAATGCGACAAGCCTCGGCGCAGAGTTGCCGGCAGAGGACTAGGTACCTATGCATAGGTAGCTGAGCTGAGCTGAGGCCAAAAACAAGGCCAGCATCCATAAACAACATCCATGGAAACAAAAAGCAGGCTGCCCAGCCGAGGTCATCATCCTCTTGCTTGCAGTCGTCTTGGTCGCACAAGCTGACGATGCGCCATGCACCCACCATTCGAGCAGCCCAAAAAAAGATGATCCAGATGCACCCTGACGCGAATTGGATCAGGTCGGGCCCGTGATTGGCAAGCCCAAGGTCAGCCGGTTTCCAGAAACAAGTCTCGGTGCGTCAATCCTACGTCAACCCGGTTTGTGATCCATCTGTTGGCAGTCTCGTTGAGCCTTTCCCGCAACAGCCCAGCCCAGCCACGGGCGGACGTGCCGATTCGGCAGAGGCCCCAAATACGAGGCTCTCTCTGCCGTCTTGTGAATCCATGTGCAGGTCGCAAAAGGGCTGGGCGGCTGCACGTCTGCTTGGTCAATTGGCAGCCCTCTTCCGGTCTCCCCTCAGGTTCAACGGAGCCACCTGAAAGCGAGGGCCAGCCGGTCAGTCAGGCATTGTCCCTTTGTATGGTTTTTTTTAGATCATGACGGATTAATTACGGTCTCGCCCACTTCTGGTTGTGCTCACCGTTAAGCTAGCTCCGTAGCCTCTCGCGAGTTGACCCCATGGATGGATAGAACCAACCACCATGAAACAGCCACCCGCTCACGCCTCTCGTGGCTGTCGTTGCAACCGCTAGCTCTGGACTAGCTGACCTGGGCAAGGGACAGGAATATTGATTTCGCTGGCTTCCCCTCCAAGGGGACGGCGCCAGGGGCGAAAAGCCTCGCCTCGATTCTAGCCCGCCACTCCTGGCGCGTGATGCCATACTATTGGAACTATTGATTTGCCCTTCTGGTACCCCTGAGATTGCATTTAACGACGGGCTCCTCGCTTCGCCGTCCTCATACGATGTCCTCTCTCCGTCTGAGGGTGTCGTGCGGTAAGCCATACATGCTCTGTCAACCACTTACAGACTCGATGCGCGCAGCAGAGGTCGTGGATCCGTAAATGTACGTCTGTGGGCGTCCGCATGTAACGCATCCATCTCCAGCTGGCAACCTCGTGTTGGCCCAACCACACCGCCCTTGTCCCGATCAAGCATAAAGCATAAGGCATCTAAGCATAGGATGCCGATACGAGCCCTACCATCTTGAGCTGGACGTTTCCGCCAACCGACGGAGTTGCTACTGGTGTAGTTCATCTTGGCTTGACCTGTCGAGCGTGATCTTGGCAACTTGGTTCAACGCCATGGCGATAGAGTGTCACGGTTGTCGACATGCACGAGTCGTCTATATTCAGAATTCCCGCTCCTGTCCGTCGAGAATCGGATCCCCTCTTGGCCTGCCTGACCGTTGAATAATCCCTCTGTTGGCTGCACCGTTTCCAGGCTGACGGTTCCATATTTGGATCTCTGCCTCGACGCCATATGCAAGAACCTATGCCAGAGCCTACCACGTAGCAGATCTTGGACTGCCAACTCCATGATCCTAGTGGCCAGATCCCAGATCGCACTTGCATTGCCAAGGCTTACTGGCTTTGTTTGTATCTGCTCCGCATCTCGCAATCCAATACTGGCTTGCAAACATACAGAAACAAGACACCGTCAGCTGGCCACGCAGCAACTCGCTTACAGCCCCCCCCCGTCTCTCGATTCTTCCCTCGCCTCCTGATTCGTCCCTCTCCCGCCGATCCCCGGTCTCTTGGCTCTCCGCGCTGACGTCCCGGCACTCGCCCAATTCCCAAAATTTATCCCCGTCAGCTGAAACACGGCAGAGGGATCATCTGCTGATCGACGTCACGCTTTCCGTTTGCGAGCGGTTCCTGCAGATCATCGTTGCGGAGCATTACCAGCGTGGCCGGCCCAACGAGATCCACGTCTTACTCAACGAGAAACAGCATAGCCCGTATAGCGGATCATGATTATCAGACAATTGATTGATCCATTCGCAAGGGGGTTGCTATACGTAGTAGGGAGTAAATAAATCGACAATAGCGCTGTGCTGTCTGTCGTACAAGGTAGGTTGGTCTCACCCTCCGTCTTACATGCAGGTCCCGGGTAGGTCTCATCCATCGATGGATGCATCCTTCTCCCATCATCATCTTCTCATGACTCTCATCTGTCTCTCATGACAGCGACTGCTCCAGCATCACCAGATCCCGGAAGCCTTCCTTCCACCGCTTCGTCTGCTCCGTGGTAGGCTTCGGCAGAGGGCTCCGGGCAAACCCTCCGTATCCCATCCACGCCTGCAGCCCAGCCTTTACACCAACCACACCGCCCTGGATGGCCGTCCAGTCGCCCTGTGAGACAACCTCCTGCAGCCTCTGTGCCTCGGAAACCTTGCCTTCCCGGTACAGCTCCATCGTTCGGACGCACGCCCTCGGAGCAATGTTGGCCAGCCCAGCCAGGATCCCGTGCCCGCCGCCGGAGAGGGAGGGGATCAGAAAGTCAGCCGATCCCGCAAGGACAAGGAACTCTGGCTGTGCTGGGTCGTATGTAGTAGAGAGCTTGCGGGTCGCTGCGGCTACACGGTTGAGCTTGCCAGTGTTCCCGCACGTCAGCTTGACGCCCACAATGTTTGGGTGTGCCGCAAGAGTCACGATGATGTCCGACGACAGGTCCATCCCGCCCACGGCACCGGGGAAGTTGTAGATGATGATGGGCACGGGGGACTCGTCCGCCACTGTCGTGAAATACTCCAGGATGGTTTCCGAGGCCGGAGCAAATAACGTGGCATAGTAAGACGGAGGCAGCACCAGCGCATAGTCGCCGCCAGCCGACCAAGCCTCACGGCAATACTGGATCGTCTCCCGCGTGCTCTGGCTCCCGCAGCCCACGATCAGGGGCATATGTGAGAACCCGCCGTCATTGAGGGCCGCTCTCGTGGTGGCGGTGACGAGCTGCCGCTCCGAGTGAGAGAGGTGGACGGCCTCCCCGTTGGAGCCCTGCGTAGCGAGGCCAGTCACGCCAGCCTTGGCGAGTCGTACAGCGTGATCGGCGATGGCAGCCGTGTCAACGTCTTCCAAATCCGTAAAGAAGCACATGGTCGGGACGTAGACCCCGGGGACCAGAGGGCGAGCATAGTGCGGCATGTCTACCGAGATGACGGAGTTGTCTGAGGCGTCTGAGAAGTTGTTGTCTCTTGAGCTTGAATGCCATTGGTTGTAAGGCTGGGCCCCAAAGGACCCAACAGGTGAGGGTGCATCGCTGTGAGGGGACATGTCGATCTGAGGTGTAAGTGTGAGCTAGGATAAGCAGCCAAGGCAGAGTAGAGGCAAGAACCAATGTAGTTCGGTAAGTATTGGGGTGAGAAGAGAGGCAATGGATGCAGTCGAGAGTATATATAACTGGTTTCATACACTGAATAACCGTTGATGGATAATCAACAGTGGTAGACTAACAACGGCTTTTATACACAACATCTCCACAGCCTCCGTCAACTCCGGATTCATGACCTCGTGCCCAAGTTGCGGGGACATGATTCCCAGACCAACTGACGCAGTCAATCAACAGATAGAGAATCGACCGGTCAGTTAATTACAGCTTCGACATCGGCAGAGAGAACCCGCTCCGCCGGCGTGCATCTGATAGTGAGGGGGGCTCGACACAGTGCGGAGCGTTGGGGTCGTCGAATCTGGGGTTGACGCCTCGACGGGGCCTCAAGACCGAGGCTCTGCAAGTTCTGCGTGGGGGTTAGCGTGAACCGGGTGAGTTCCGTTGATGATGTTGAAGCCTGGGAGGAAATAAGCTGCTGAGCATCACCAGGTGACCTGAGCAGAAACCCCTCGTTGTTGGATGTTCTTGCATGGAGCTGCATCGAGTAATGGCATACCGCAAACAAGAAGGATGCGTCACGAGATCTATCGACGCTCTGTGTAACAATCTGCGTGGCATCTCTGCCGTCTCCCACGTCGAGTCTCAAGCGGACAATCATGGCACGTGAATGACGCAGTTCCATCACGCTCGGGTCATCCAAGCTGCCCTCACACATATCCCCAAGCAAGGGCGATATGCATGACATTGGACTGTCAGCAATCCTCTCGTCATCATGCAGAGCTCGAGTTACCCCGCAACGGCTTACCTAGGTGCTGATGTCTTGAACTAGGTCAGGATGGTTGATCCTGGCCCTATTGCGTCGATATACGAGCCTGAGTCAACACGCCGAGCCTCAACTCTGAACCTCCACTCGCGAACGAGGGCACGTTTGCAGGCCAACGGAGCGGAGTTTCAAGGACTGGCCACTGGCTCGTCTTCGCTCGCCTACGGTCAAGCAACGGTTAAAGCCTCAGACCTCCGGCCCCCCGAACGTCTTCTGATCACTTACATATCTGCACTCTTCCCCGCGCGGTCTGCACAATACCATTCCCCGACTGCTAATGCGGGGACCGGATGCATCCCGGGCAGTCCAGTGATCTTCAACTCCATCTTTGTGCGTCCAGAGGAATACACTGTGCCTGCGCCGCAGCCTCGCATCGCCAACTTCATCAACTCACAATCATCGGCGGGGGTGGCTGTGCTCTTGGGGGCAGCCCTTGATCCGAGATATCGGTACTTGTCGGTCTCGGCTGATGAATATCTTGTGATGAAAGCAATATCGAATAATCTGACCAAATCATGACTCGTTACCCATGGCCCAACTCCAATCCTGCCTGTAGCGCCTATTTAGATTTATACAATAACAAGTTCGTCATCATCGTCTTCGAGCCTGGCCTGCCGCTCGACCAGTTCGTTCCCGAGGCTCTCTCTGCCGGCTTCGCGAATCCCCTTTTCCGTCACGAATCGAGTCTTTTTCCGTACTGGTTGATCGTTGCGTAGCTTCTCGCCACCCTTCATCTTGGACAGTTTGTCTGTGAGGTTGCCTCCCCAGCCGAGAGCTGATTGTCTGCTGCTGCCGAGTGACCCGGCTTGGGAACCAGCCTGAGAGCTGTCGGGACGTTTCCGCTTGACAGGGCTGAGATGGATGGCAGAGTCTCTACCCAAGAGCCCCAGAGACTTGGCGCCAGGTCTGTAGAATTCAGACTCCGAGTTTGAGACCTGGCTCGAACCCGACATCTGCGATGTGCCTGGCACTGTCCGTGATCCTTGCCGCATGTATTCCCTTCCCGCTGCGTTGCCAACCTGTCCAAGCCTTTTCATCATATCTCGCTCTCTCTCCTTGGCCTCGAGATCTCTCTTGAGAAACTCGGCCCTTTCTTTGCGGTCATTGGGGGTTCTGTCCTTGCCGTCTATCAAGTCGGAAGCACTCATGGACCGTGACGCAAACCAGTGCGTCTTGGTCTCCCAGTCGTATTTTCTGGATGGCTCTGCTTTCTTCTCTTGACCCCAGTTATATACCTCTCTAGAGCTGTTCTTTCTGGCCCCAAAGCTGGACCCGTTCACCTCTAGTCTGGTTCCTCGCTGCTTGCGGATGGCTTCGTTGGAGTGAAATTCGCAGTGGTGGGTTCGCTTCTTGTTGATCCAGCTGCCACACAGCTCGCCGCTCTTCTTGACGGATTGACAGCCCCCTAGATCACGGGCTGTGCCAATTTCGATGATGGAGTCCTCGTCCGAGTTGATGACCAGACTAAACCGTCCAGTGTCCTGTCTCCCTGGTGGCGGTGGCATCAAGTTGGGGTTTAGAATCGCAATGACGGTTCCTTCGGTGAGCTTCCAGTATCGTGCAAAGCCGGTGCTGAAGAGGAACAGGTCCAGCTCCCATTCCAGATCCACCAGTGTCATGACCATGTACTTTCCTCGGTCCTCTGCCTTGCCATTCTTTCCTTGGCTCGGCTTGTGTGCGCGAGGTTCCGACTTTTTGGCCAGGATTCCAAACACCACAATGTCCTGCTCGACATCCGGCAGAGCAAAGTCAGGTGCCTTGACATCCTTGAGGAGATCCTTGATTGTGTAGACCTTTTTGCCTGATACGTGACGGGCGAGGACACCGTGAGGGAGGATCCGCTTCGACAGGTGAAAGCTTGAATATGGCTCGAACCCGGCGGCTTGCTCTTCGGGAACCTCGCCAGGCGGAGTCTTTTTCTTTCGTGTTTTGGAGCTCTCCTGGTTTGGGTTCGTTTGCGGCTTGGTGGACAAGATATCTTCTCTCGAAAAGGCTGGAGCCTGCAGTATCTCATCAGGGATCTCAACGGCGTTCTTTTTGTATCGTTCCATCTCGTCCTGGCCAATCCCAAAGGCATTCGATCTCAGCTTCTGGATATTTTCCTGCCGTTGGGATCGCGCAGCGTCTTCTGTTCGAACAGAGGCGAGGCGCTCGTTGAAAGTCAAAGGACGTGATTCCGTCACGTTTGTCGTCGTTCTAGATCTTCGCAAATATCCTTTCTGTCCTATCTCTGATGATGTTTGAGAATCTCTGTAGCTCGGTGCGCGCTTTAGGGAAATGTCTCTAGCCTTGAGACCTTTGTCGATCCCCAGAAGCACCCTGCTAGGAGAAGTCTGTGATTGCTGGAATCGTCTGACGGGAGACGCAGGAACTTGGATAGGATTAGGCTCCGGAGTTGCTGCGCGCTTTGGGCGTGCTTGCGATATCGCCAACTCTGAGGTGGTGGTGTGGAGTTCGACTTGGGCTTTTTTCGATTTGGCGCTCTGCAGCTTCTTCAACTTCAGCCGAGCCTGAATCTCCTGAAGCTTCAACTCCAAAGTCTCTTCGTCCTCTTCATCATTTTCGATCTCGGCCAAAAGATTCATCGACGGTAGGTTGCGACCTTTTGACGGTGAAGGCGAAGGAGAAGTCTCCATCATGCGTCGGTATCGCTCTCGTCCACGGGGAGTGCTCAGCAGAGCTTCACGAGGAGACCGCGGAGGCCATTGGGCATCTTTTTTAGCCGGGGAATCTATCAAGTTAGCATCTCTCGTGCACACAGCCAGTTAGTCTCACCTGGAGCCATGACGAAACAACTGTCGGTGGGTGGCCCAGTAACGGCCCGATGGTATGCAGTCGCTTAGGGCCTGTCCGTAGTCCGGCGCATGTTCGTCGGGGTACGTATTGCCCAGGCCATCAAGCTTCAGCCATAAGCTGAGTCAGTGTTTACTTTATGTCGGGAAGATGAAAGGAGAATGTTGATGCAGGGAACGGTTGCGATGGGGCTGCATGTTCCTGCACTGAGCATTAAGCATTGAGCGGGGCTGCCGTTTCGGGTGCCCCCCGGGCCTGTCACGCGCGGCGACGCGTAAAGCGCGTTCAGCTTTATCACTTAACCACGTCTTTCAAGCTCGAGGTTGACATCAATCCTAGTGTTAATTTTAATTGTCGCGACTGTCAATCGACACAATGGCAAGGACAAGATCAACAAAGACGACGACAGACTCGCCTGCAGAGCCAACGGCTCCCCAGCCCAGCCTCCCTCGCTCAGAGAATCCCTCCAAGATCTTTATCCTGCCCTCGAAAGCCACTCCCGATGCGCGAATCGTTACTCTACCCAATCCCAGACATGCGCGGCCTGCGAGATATCTAGTTTGTCCCGAGACTGGCATCTACGAATTCACAAAAGTTGCGACACCAAAGACGACTCCACGGAGCTGGTTGATCGAAAATGGCGAAGACGCAGACATCTCAATGGGCCAGGAACTCTACTTGGCCACCCTGATTGACCCCTTGTTTCTGGTCATTCCAGCCCTGACGGAGAAGACAAAGGGGTCAGAGAAGCGGCTATTTCTATCAAGTGACGACCACTTTGACTATCTCCCCGAGGAGGCCTCGCACCTATCCGAGATTCTACGTTCCGACAAGACCCGGAAACTCTTTGAGAGCAGGATGGGGGCTATCTGCGATACGGTCGATGCAGGCGACGAAACCATGTTCCGCATAAACGACGAGAAGCTTGTCAATGTCATGTTAGAAAAGGCAAAGAGGCTGGGTCAACTGCCGGCGAGCATGGAGGAAAAGTTTGTCAAGAAGGCTCTCGAAGCCCCTATCCTGGCGCAGAAACGAGAGTTCAAGACAGAGGCCTCGCAGCTGGCCACAGAGACGCTTGTCGAAGGGACACCAACCGATTCCAACGATTCTCAATCCACCGAAACTCAACTTTCGACCGCCACATCCTTTACAACCGTCACCGACGACGTTGTCGCTGCCATCCAGGCATCTCCTGAAGTCACAAACCTCCAAAGGTTACGGGTCGCATTCAGCTTCATCTGCTCGAGCTACATTGCCCCGTCTCTTGCTACCGAATTGCAGGCGGCACTTGAAAAAGCTGCCGACTTTTCCTCCCTCAACGACTATCTCTCCAAACTCGCCAAGTTTCGCGCAGAAGCCATGGCCTCACACTCCATGGACTACTCCCGAAAGCGAGACAGAGATGAACAGGAAGATGGAGCCAGTGTCAAGAAGAGAAAGGCGGATGAGGAAAAGAAGAAGAAATCACTGGAAAGCAGAGGTGTCCGGGATCTCAAAAAAGTCAACACCAAGGGCATGAAGAAGATGAGCGACTTTTTCAAGAAGAAATAGGTTGGGTACCATGAAATAATCATTTAGTCCCTCGAGCCCGACGCGCGCCGAATCCCCTGCCGATGGAACTCCCGCGACTGATGGAGCTCTCTGAATAGCTTGAGCCCCTTGCAGATGCCCGGCCGCGTCCTCGGCCACCCCTGACTCCCCTGGTTCCGCGTGTGGGCGTGGGCGCGGTCAGTCTTTGTCTCTCTTCGTCCTCGCGTCGTCTCCGCAGCTCCTCGCGTCTCTGCTCTTCTTCGGCGGCTCTTCTCTCGGCAGCCTGCTGCCTGTGAATAGCCTCTGCCTCTTGTTCGGCGAGATCTTCAGTTGCGCCCTTCCAGCCAGGGTCCAAGATCAGACGCTGGTTATGCTCGGTCTGTGATAATATCCGAGTCCATGTGTTGAGGAGGACAGATGCATTGTTTACTGTTTTGGATACGGTCTATAGGAGTCAGTAGACGTGGCAGCCAGGCACGGAGCACATACATCCATGTTGCCCCCGGCGCGCTCCAGGGTCGCAATAACGCCCTCGATGGACTCGTTGATGTTTCGTACACCCTCGAGCTCCCTGCGCAGTGCGGTTTCATGGTCTATGGGCTCACGTTCCTGTGTTGGGGTCTTGGGCGTCTTTGGGGTCCTGGGGGTCCTCGGGCGGTCGGCTGGCGCCGGCGAGGTCCAAATCTCTGACTCTGTGTACTCGTCGGCCATGATGACAGCGGTTAAAGACTGGTCGTTGGGCCGTCAGGGTGGTTGTCATGCACGTGTGGGCGCTTGTTGACTTCCATACGGAACTTAATTGATGAGGGGCATTGTCCCACCCTTTGTTTGAAGGCTGCCTGGCATCTGCACCGTGATTGGGCATCCATTTCGCGTAACGACGCGCCGACCTGGGACCGACGCGTGAGGCTTGTAGTGGGTACGGCCCAATTTCAGCCCCAAACAGAAACAAGGAGGCTGGGCCACTCCAGGGTAATCGCCCAGCCACTTTTCTCCTCCTTCATCGAGTGTTGTCATCCGAGCCTACAAATCACCATCACCAACTCTGCCATCATCAGATATATCAAAGTCGAATCCATCGTCGCGCTACCCTATCGTCATCCACCGCATCCTACCCGCTCATTCCGCCCGTCGCCGCGATTGTCGAGTCTGCTGTGTGGGATATCCCTCAATCACAACAAAGCCAATTCGACGCACCGCTCCCGGGTAGACCTGGCAACAAACGAGCACCCATTTGGACGACCATCACAACGACATAATTCCTAGTTGGGACGAAGCAATCCGGGCAGTGAATTATCGCTTGCTACCAAAATGGCTGCCGCACACGGGTCGTCGACCCCCCCTCCGCCCTCTCGCATCCACAGTCCTCCAACTCCACGCCTGGGATACCAAGACCACTGGGAGCCATTCACTCCTCGCAAATCCGCCCGAATTTCTGAACAGCGCGCAAATCGAACTCCTTCGCCTGGCGCATCTCGCCAACCACGATCGCCTCGCACAGTCAAGAAGAAGTCGACTGTCGCTACCCCGATGACTTCGCCGCAAAAGAAGCGCCAGCCTGCCCTCGACGCCGTGCGCCGTGCCCACGTCAACATGAGCGAAAGTTCTCAAGCCGCTCTGGGCGGACCTATTGCTGCCACTCGATCAGCTGGCATGCTCCCCACGCCCTCAAAGACTCCGCAGAAGCCCCCCAACGAGAAAACGGCCTCCAACATCAAGTCTATCGCCCGCAATCTCTTTGCCGAGTCTGAAGCAGTCGCCAGCCCAAAGAAGCGACGCACCAAAAAGTACACTGGCATTTCCCTGGAGAGTTTCACCGCAGAGGAGATTGAAGATCCTATTGAAATTTTCACCGACACTCGGGATCGCATTCCCTCCCGAGATGACAGCAACAACAACCCCTTCTACGGTGACGCCCCGGAACCAGAGCCCAGCAAGCGAGGCAAGCGCAAGGTCAAGGTCCCTGGTGAGGGTATCAAGACTATTGACGAGGCATCTCGCCGCGAGGATGGAATGGTTTACGTATTGTAAGTCCCTACCACAATGACTTGCTCAATGCTAACTATCATAGCCGTGGAAAGAAATTCTTCCGCAAGTTTTCCGAGTACGAGTCAGAGGAGTTGGATGAACTCCAAGCCGACGAGGAAGATGCCGAGACTTACCTCAACCGACCTCTTACTCGTTCTGCCATCAAGCCTCGTCTCCTCTTCCAAAAGACAAAGACAGTCGAGGAGATTGAGGAGGAAGAGGCTGTGACTGACGTTGAGGATGAAGAGGAAGAAGTGCAAGTCCCAGAGATTGTCCCACAGACACCGCGCAAGTCCAAATCCAAGGAGCGTGCCAGCACTCCTGAAGCACCCAAGCTTCCCGTGTCACCACCAGACACTCGAAGAATTACGCGATCTATCAACAAGCTCCTGGACGAGGGAACGCCTATCAAGAACACCGGGCAACGAAGCCCATTTGACTCTTGGCGACGAACCAAAGAGCCCAACAAAGAGTCACGCAAGCGGGCGGGCGAATCACTGAGCCCAACGGAATCCAAACGCACCCGGACTTGAGACTGCTTTACTCGGAGCGCTTTACTCGGACTGCATGCTTTACTCGGACTGCATGCTTTACTCGGACTGCGTGCATTTTACTCTTCTATCGTTTACTTGCTTGCTTAATGAATGGTTCGGCGTTGGATGGACAATGGAAATGGACAATGGAACGAATGTATGCATGCGACAGGACTATGAGGAGAATGAGGACAGGTGATACCTAGGACCTCTGGGAGGCAAAATGTTAGGTCTCCTTGGAACGTATTCAATTCACTCATCATTTAGGTAGAATCCGTGAATTAGTCGAATAAACAAACAGACAAGTTCATGATAATTACATGAGGCGCTGACGTGCTAGCTGCCCGTTTACTGGCCCCACTGACTCCCACTGCCTGCCCCTCACCTCGATACATCTGTCTCGGCGTCGTACTTTCCAACTTCTACACACACACAAGTCAAGATGCACATTCTAGTCACCAACGACGATGGCCCTCCCTCGCCTCACGCCTCTCCCTACGTGAGCTGTCTCATCCAGCAGCTTCAGGGAGCCGGCCACACCGTCTCTGTCTGTCTGCCTCATACTCAACGGTCATGGATTGGTAAGGCCCACATGATCGGGCAGACCCTCAAGCCTGTGTACTACCGTCCTTCGTCTGTCATTCACGGTGAAGATTCCGAGGGCACTACCCATCATCGCCCTTCGCCTTCGGGAGATGTCGAGGAGTGGATCCTGATTGACGGTACGCCTGCTTCGTGCGTCCAGATTGGCCTTCACCACTTCTTCCAGGACCGAGGACCAGTCGACCTTGTTGTCAGCGGACCCAACTATGGCAGAAACACCACGGCCGTCTTTGCCTTGAGCTCGGGAACGCTGGGCGCTGCACTGGAGGCTGCCGTGTGCCAGAAAAAGTCCATCGCACTGAGCTTTGCTTTCTTTTCGCGAAACCACGACCCGGTCATTATCGAGGCAGCTTGCCGACGCAGCGTCAAGGTCATCGAGGCCCTCTACAAGCAGTGGCCTACAGACGGCAGCGCAGACCTCTACAGCGTCAACGTGCCCCTCGTGGAAGGCCTCGAGAACAACAAGACCATCTGGACAAACGTGCTGCAGAACTACTGGAGAGAGGGTGGCTGTTTCCAGGAGATTGAGGGTGAAGCTGGAGACGAAAACGAGGAGGAGGAGAGAATACGAGAGGGACTTGGGGGTGAAGTGGACGATGCCGGGTCGGCTACACGGAAAGGACATGCCCACAAGCACTTTAAATGGGCACCCAAGTTTACGGATGTCTACAAGAGCGTGGAAGAGTCTCAGCCGGGCAACGATGGATGGACTGTTAAGGAGGGACTGACAAGGTATGTCATCAATCAAGGGTCCATCTCAAGCTAACAATCCCAGCGTCACCCCCCTCAAAGCCAACTTTATGCATGGCCCTGGAGAGTTCAACCAGAAGGAGCTAGAACTGTAAGTTGGAAGGAAATGTATCTAGACAATAGCCTTACCGTGGGCAGTTCAGGTTCAGAGGTGGCTATTCGGCCAAAGAGTGCGGTTCAAGCCATCGTTTCTTACGAGGACTCTTATGTGCAGCCTCTCATTCTGTCCGCCATCGAGTCTCTCTTCCCTGGAGCTTTGGACGTGACCACTAAAGAACAGTCGTCCCTCGCCGAGTTTGGCGATGAAAGAGTGCTCCAGATCACTGCCTACGAGTCTATTGACTTTGAGCACGCTGCCAGCCACGAGAAGACGTCTCTCATCAACAGCTACATGATCCGAAAGGCCCTGATCCGGAAGCACTATCTGTCGACAACCGTGGACCATTGGATTGCCAAGAATCCCTCATCCGTCCTCAAGCAGCACGTCAAGCGAAGTGAAGCTTTTGAGGTTGACTTTGCCGAGTTTCTGGACGACGCCTTGGTGGAGGCGTTTGACCTCCGGGAGAGCATGGAACGCAACGAGGAGAAATCTGACGACAAGGAATGGTGGATCCTGAAGCCAGGAATGAGTGACCGAGGCCAGGGCATTCGACTCTTTTCCTCCATGGATGAGCTTCAAGGCATTTTTGATGTCTGGGAGGAGGATCAGCCTGACACTGACGACGAGCTCGAGGGCGATGACGATGACGGCGACGGTATCATGACCTCTCATCTACGCCACTTTGTTGCACAGCCCTACATTCACCCGCCTCTTTTGGTCGAAGGCGAGAGCCGCAAGTTTCACATCCGCACCTACGTCCTGTGCACTGGAAGCCTCAACGTCTGGGTGTACAAGCACATGCTGGCCCTCTTTGCTGGCAAGCCGTACACTGCGCCGGCAGATGCTCCAGAAGATATCGAGTCGTTCCTCACAAACACATGCCTCCAGAATTCACCCAACGAAAACACCGTCCGTCGCTTCTGGGATCTGCCTTTGTCGAACGAGGTACGCGAGGATGTCTTTTCTCAGATCTGCGATGTGACTGGCGAGGTTTTTGAGGCGGCAGCCAAGGCCATGCCCATTCACTTTCAGACACTGCCGAATGCTTTTGAAGTGTTTGGACTCGACTTTCTCGTGGACGCCAAAGGAACTGCCTGGCTGCTTGAAGTGAATGCGTTCCCCGACTTTAAGCAGACCGGGGGTGATCTCAAGGATATCGTCTCTGGGTTCTGGAAGGGGGTATTGAGACATGGGGTTGCGCCATTCTTTGGCATCTCACCAAAGGACCAGGAGGGTGCCGAGGACATGGTTCCTGTACGAAAGGTTGATCTTGGGAGAGGATAATTTAGAGGAGTCCAAAAGTTAGTCATTTGTCTCGGCGTGTCTCAGTTTCATCTTGTGTCTTCATGCTGCTTAATCGGTCCTGTCTGAGCTGTCTGAGCTTGTCCTCTGCTCGTCCTCTGCTGGCATCCCAGCACCGTCGTATGATCCGGAATGTGGATGATCACGGCGTGTCAACCCCGCGAGCACAGCCTCAACTTTACCGGGTCTTACCCAACTTCCCGAAGCAGGAGTGCATCTCACAACCGTCGGACTACATCGGGCACATACCAATATTTCACAGTCGCAATATCATAATGAGGGTTGATGCCGATTGGATAGATGATACACAGCCACGGTGGAGTCGGAGGTGATAGAATCCGTCGGACATATTTGTTGGTGAGGATGCTGGGATGCTATGACCTTTTGTCGTGGGCAGTGATGTGTTGGTTTGAGGTTGTATTTGGAATCATGATGCTGTGATGGTTCAGCACACGTAAGATTCTTGACATTTGGACTGCTGAGATGCCGCATGTTAACAGATCGTCGTATGCGTATCCTGCGAACTGACTAGCTGGTTAGTAGTACTTTGTAGGTAGAGTATCCCACTCGTTTGACAATGCTTCAGACTGACTCGCCCACGCATTACCTGACTCACTACAAACTTGATCACGAGACCGGAACACGTCCCTCCGCGTCGTGGCTTAGATGCCCGCTGTTGCAGAAGTATCCTTGATCATCGGAGTGAATGCCGCCGTGATCGCCACCGAGTACGTTTGTGGCTTGGAGCTCTACCTGTCAAGCTGAGTTCCCAACGTGATGCAGAGCTTGGTGGAGGTGGCTTAGACGTGCTTCACCTCGGCTATTCACTTGTTGAGCACATGCTATGATACTAGAAGCGGCGGTGACAACTCAGCTCGATTTGACAGGCAGGGTCATCACGCGGGGAGGCACCCCGCGGGATGTAGCCGAAAGAACTTGGTCGAGTGGCCTCTTGGAGTAGTCAACTCGTCATGTCGAAACCTTGACAGCTGAGCCACCACTCAGTCCTCGATCTGGCACACCATTCGGGCTAGCGGTGAAAGAACTTGAATGCAGTTGACCGTGATACCGCTAGTGTTGGACCCTTGCTGCAGCAAAGGATGCCTGGTCAGAATGCCAGCGCTGATTGGCCAGTTGGCTGAGTGGTCGCTTTGCCCAGAGCTGTGACAACTCTTTTTCGACGACACGTGAATAATTACCGTTAGATTGTCGTCGTTCGAGTAATTGCCTCGAAAGTAACGTGAACGTGTACTGAGCATTGCTGGCTGCCTCTTGATACGTTCCATGAGGCTGTGCACCGCCACATATTCTGTTGAGATCCAGGCCTCCAGCCTCAGCTCCTCGTCGCGGAAAACAGTTGAGCCGCTGCCGCGGTGGAGCAGTCTCGGCCTGCCAAGTCGTGGCCAAGGGGCAATGTCTCAGTTTGTGAACGATCGACACTGGGCATCTCCGGCAATTTGGTTCAATGCCAGCTGTGCAGCGCGCGGTGCTGGCTGTGGCAAACGCAGAGAGGCCTGCGCGACTCAGCCTCGAGCGCTGCATTTGTCACCCCTCGCGCCAGGTTGGTCTGGTGAAACTGCCTCTGTGTCGGTCGCCGAGTCGGCTGCAACAGGGGCAACAAGATAGAGTGTGCATCCCGTGAAAGCTTGGCCTTGGCCCTGGTCGGTGGGTACCAATATCACAATGGGATAGCGCGGTGGATTTGCGAATGGATCATCCAGGATGAATCCTTGCCTGACTCCTGACGGCGCTCGCATAATCAGTATGCTCGTATCGTCAAGGCCACATCCCCGACGATATGTTCTTGTCGCGAGCAGACGCGTCCCCGGATACAGTGACAAATAAGCTCATCAGCCGGCGAGTACGCAAGCCGCGGCTAGACCGGGGTGAGGGTCTAGTTTGATGAGTTTGTCGACTGCCCTGGTAAAAGCTGGCAGAGAAGCCGGGGTTGAGATTAGCTATGGAATACTCCGTACTCCGTACTCCGTTACTCAATAGGGGTGAGCGCAAGCATTTGCAGATGTCACTGCTGGCCTGGAAAGAACGGAAGAGCCTGGAAAGCAGACAGAGTGATACAGTCCAATCATCCGTTGACGCCATCACCGATGTTCGACGTTGTGCGGCCTCGGCGCCAAGTCATGCCACTAACGACCAGCAAGGGGCCGCGCTTAGTGCCTTGGCTTTGCATCCAGATCTCCTGAACTCACAGAGCTCGTGCTCTGCTGAATCCCAACTCAGCCTCTGTGATCAAGAGGCCGCCATATATCCGCAGATGGAGGCACCGGTGCTTTTGCACCTGAGTTTATGCACGATTTGAGCTTCTCCAGCGCTTATGGTCCGTAGGAACTGGCTGCAGTGCCAACCAGCCCCGGTAAGGACTTCGGTAGCGCCTGGTCCCTGCTAGGTATAGAGTAGCACCTGCCCGTGCTCCCGTCTCCACAGCCAATAGTGGCGGACCTTTTGCACTGCCTCACTCGGGCACTCAACCAAAACAACTTCGCACGACTCCTTCTCTCCTCTCTTTCATCGGCCATGTTCTCGAGGCCTTGATCATCAACTTGAGCCACTCCCGGCGAATTCTTTCCTTGGCTTACATCGCTTTGGCTCTACGCCTTTCCTTCATCTCTACGAAATCTGAATAGCCTTGCCACCATGGCAGACGAGTCGAACCCGCCCATGAGGCGTCGCGCGTACGTCAACAGGCCTCCAGTCGAGCTTCATTCTGACTTAAATAGCCCTACAATCACCATCGACACTACAGCTGTCAACCCTAATACTCAGGAGCGCCCCAACTCGCCCATCTCCCCAGACGACGCTGTTAGTCCCACGACGACTGATACTCGACCACCCGAATTGAATACTTCAATGTCTTTTGATAAAGATAGCCGACCAACAAGCCCTCATAATGTCTCGAGTCCTGTCACAGCAAAGTCTGGCGACGGCACCGGCTTCTTGGCCGTGCCGCTGAACCATCGATCGCGACAGAATTCAGTCGACTCCGAGGACATGTCCCGGTCCGTCTCTTCGCAAGGAGACACCACCGTTGTGGCGTCCAACTCGACACAGGTGGACACCCTCAAGGGATCCGAATATGATCATAAGAAGATTATCAACGACGAGACGGCTTTGAAGCCTGATGTCGGCACAGAGGCCGACTTTGAGGTGGAAAACAACCCCTTCGCCTTTACGCCTGGCCAGCTCAACAAAATGTTTAACCCCAAAAGTCTATCAGCCTTTTATAAGCTGGGTGGCATGGATGGCCTGGAAAAGGGTTTACGGTCCGACCGAAAGGCTGGATTGAGCGTGGACGAAAGGGGTCTTGAAGGCCAAGTGTCGTTTGAGGATGCGACATCGAAAAAGCACGTTACACACAACGCCTCTCCATCAGGAGATGGCTTTTCAGACCGGTTACGCGTCTTCAAGGACAACCGACTGCCCGAGAAGAAGGGCAAGAGCTTGCTGCAGCTCATGTGGATCACCTACAACGACAAGGTCCTGATTCTACTGTCCATCGCCGCGGTTATCAGTCTGGCGGTTGGTCTTTATCAGACCTTTGGCGGCGCCCATAAGCCGGGCGAGCCCAAGGTCGAATGGATCGAAGGTGTTGCGATCATTGTCGCCATTGCCATCGTTGTTATTGTCGGATCTGTCAACGACTACCAAAAGGAGCGACAATTTACGAAATTGAACAAGAAGAAGCAGGACCGCGTCGTCAAGGTGATTCGCTCAGGAAAGACGATTGAGTTGTCGGTTTTCGATTTGCTGGTTGGTGACGTTGTTCACCTCGAGCCTGGTGACCTGGTTCCGGTCGACGGAGTTCTCATTGAAGGTTTCAATGTCAAGTGCGACGAGTCTCAGACCACCGGCGAGTCTGACATTATCCGAAAGCGAGGCGGTGCCGAAGTGTTTTCCGCCATTGAGAACCACGAAGACCTCAAGAAGATGGACCCGTTCATCCAGTCTGGAGCTCGGATCATGGAGGGTGTTGGCACGTTCATGACCACCTCTGTCGGTGTCTACTCATCCTACGGCAAGACGCTCATGGCTCTTAACGAGGACCCCGAGATGACTCCTCTCCAGGCGAAGCTGAATGTTATTGCCACCTACATCGCCAAGCTTGGTGGTGCTGCTGGTCTGCTCCTGTTTATCGTCTTGTTCATCCAATTCCTGGTCCGCCTGCCAAAGCAGCCTTCCTGGGTCACCCCAGCTGAAAAGGGACAACAATTCCTCAACATCTTTATTGTTGTCGTGACCATCATCGTGGTTGCTGTTCCCGAAGGTTTGCCTCTGGCTGTCACTCTGGCTCTGGCGTTCGCGACAACTCGAATGCTGCGGGATGCCAACCTGGTGCGACACTTGAAGGCTTGCGAGGTCATGGGCAACGCCACAACCATCTGCTCCGACAAGACGGGAACCCTCACGCAGAACAAGATGCAGGTTGTTTCTGGAACCATTGGAACCAGCCACCGGTTTGGAGGATCCCGCCAAGGAGACTCGAGCGGCACCTCTACTCCGGTCGACCTCAGTGGCGATATTTCCGCCTCCGAGTTTGCCTCCATGCTCAGCGCTCCTGTCCAGGAGATTCTTCTCAAGTCGATTTCTCTCAACTCGACGGCCTTTGAGGGCGATGTTGACGGAGAACTGACGTTTATCGGCTCCAAGACTGAAACTGCCATGCTCATTTTTGCCAGGGCTCACCTCGGCATGGGTCCTGTCAGCGAGGAGCGAGAGAATGCCAAGGTTCTCCAGTTGATTCCCTTCGACTCTGGCCGCAAGTGCATGGGTATTGTGGTCCAGCTGGCCGATGGCACCGCTCGTCTCTACATCAAGGGCGCTTCGGAAATCATCCTGGCCAAGTGTAGCCAGGTCCTCCGTGACCCTGCCGCCGACGCCTCTCTCGCCCCCATGTCTGACGATAACATCGACACCATCAACCACCTCATTGAGAGCTATGCCAAGAGATCTCTCCGAACAATTGGAATCTGCTACAAGGACTTTCCTTCATGGCCCCCAAAGAATGCTAGCCAGGTGGAGGACAGCACCGAGGTTGTCTTTGAAGATCTCTTCTACGACATGGCCTTTATCAGTGTTGTCGGTATCCAGGATCCTCTCCGTGACGGCGTTCCCGAAGCTGTCAGGCTCTGCCAGAAGGCTGGCGTGGTCGTCCGCATGGTTACCGGAGACAACAAGATCACTGCCGAGTCGATTGCACAAGAGTGTGGTATCCTCCAGCCCAACAGTCTGGTCATGGAGGGCCCCGAGTTCCGAAACCTGTCCAAGTTTGAGCAGGAGCAAATCATTCCCCGACTTCACGTGCTGGCTCGATCTTCCCCAGAGGACAAGCGAATCCTGGTCAAGAGACTCAAGGGCAAGAACGAGACTGTTGCCGTGACGGGTGACGGCACCAACGACGCTCCCGCTCTCAAGATGGCCGACGTAGGCTTTTCCATGGGCATCGCCGGTACCGAGGTTGCCAAGGAGGCGTCGGCCATTATTCTGATGGACGACAACTTCAACAGCATCGTCAAGGCCTTGAAGTGGGGTCGTGCTGTCAACGACGCCGTCAAGCGATTCCTCCAGTTCCAGCTGACTGTCAACGTGACGGCCGTCATCCTGACATTTGTCACTGCCGTCTCTAGCGAGGAGGAATCTTCTGTCCTGACTGCTGTGCAGCTGCTCTGGGTCAACCTGATCATGGACACCCTTGCCGCCCTCGCCCTCGCCACCGATCCTCCTCACGAGAGCGTCCTGGACCGAAAGCCAGAGCCAAAGGGATCCGGCATCATCTCAGTCACCATGTGGAAGATGATTCTCGGGCAGTCCATCTACCAGCTTGTCATCACTTTCCTCATCTACTACGGAGCCCCCAAGGGTGTCTTGCCAACAAAGAACATTCCCAGCAAGGACGAAATCGCGACTCTTGTATTCAACACTTTTGTGTGGATGCAAATCTTTAACCAGTGGAAGTAAGTATTCCCCCTACCTGTCAATGACTTGTCTAACGTCTGTAGCAACCGTCGCCTGGACAACCGGTTCAACATCTTTGAGGGACTCACCAAGAATTGGTTCTTCATCGGCATCAGTGCCATTATGTGTGGTGGCCAAGTCCTCATCATCTTCGTCGGCGGCCACGCGTTCCAGATTGCCGAAGAGGGTCAGTCTGGAACTCTGTGGGCTATTGCAATTGTGCTCGGCTTCATCTCGATTCCTGTCGGTATCATCATCCGCTTGATTCCCGACAGCTTCCTGCTGGCTCTGGTTCCCGAGTTTCTCAAGAAGCGGGCCAATAAGGTGCCCGGCCTGACAATCTCGGATGAGGAGATGAACATGTACCCCGAGCCGCTGGCGGACGTCCGAGATGAGCTCAACTTTCTCCGACGGATGAAGGGAGGACGTCTCAACAACCTCAAGTTTGCGATCCAGCACCCCAAGGAGGCAGTCGAGATGGTCCGGTCTAGAAGTCCATCTCATTCGCGATCCAACTCTCTCAACGCGCCGCAGACACCAACTCAGGACAACCCATTCGAGGGATCGCCGATCGCGACGCCCAGCTCTGGCAAGGGGCCACGATCTACACGATCACGATCAAACTCTGCGCTCGGGGCGCCCACGGTGATGGCGGGTATCGTTGCAGCGGGAGTGGCAGCGGGTTGGCAACCAATGACTCGATCAGAGGAGGAGAGCGAGCAAAAGTAGTGTAATAGACGGGTATCGTTATAGTATTGTTTAGGATAGATAATAATGTGAGCAATCGGACAGGAAGCAGCGTTGAATGATGTGACATGAGTTGACTAGGTTGGTTACTAGACCACGTTGAGCGAGAGTGCGTGCATCTGGTGTTTTTGGCGTGGGGCAGTGTAGCCAGCCAATCAGCCAACTGATGACAGCCATGTTGACAGAGGTGATGAATCAATGTGACTGATGAATTGAAGCAAGTTGAGTAACATGCAAAGCAGCGGGTGGTGCAAACGATGAATGTTAGCCTGACGCAATTGCGACCAGTGCAGCCAGTGCAAGCCAATGCAAGCCGGTGCCGGCAAGCATTGGAAGCAGAGGCAGCGTACCTGGCCGGTACGGGTATATGAAATGAATTTGGGTTGAGTTCCAGTGCTGGCTGCCAGTGCTAGGCAGAGGCTTACTTTGCCCTTGGCTCCCCTTGGTTCCCTGGTTTCCCCTTGTCTATTTCACTCTCTCTTCTGCAATCCTTCTACACTCTCCCCCTCCCTCTCCCTCACGCCCTCACGCCCTCACGAGATCCTCGCGACAGATAGACGCTCGACTGCGTGACCTGACGGTATTTCCGACTTCCGGTCCGCATTTTATTGTATCCTCCTCAACCTTACATAACACTCGCACAAGCATCGGCAGATAACACTGAACCCTGCTCCTTCTTGCACAGACAGTTTCGTCTCGCTTCAACACCTTCATCTCGTCGCTTCTGTTTCTGTTTCTGTTCTCCTCCCCGCCATGAACACCAAACGAGGCTCCGCCAAAGGCGTCTCCCTCTCCAAGCGAAAGTCTCAACCAAACGCGTATGCCAAGCTGGGCGAGAACCCGACCGAGGATGAGATCAAGAACGCCACCGCGAATGCCGCCCTCACTGAGCTCGAGGAACGTGTCGCCGACGTGCGGGACTCTTGGGAGACGGATTCCCTCTTTGAGGATGTCTTTGAAGAGTTGACCACCGACTCTCCCTCGTCTGACGGTAAGATGACTCTACACGCCTCAGCAACCTCGCTGACCTCTAGACCCTCATGTGTGCACACCCGAGGAGGCTAGCAGACTTCGTCGGGAGCTCCGAGAGTATGGCCCCGCCGTCTTCTGCCAGCGCACCGTTGACGCTGGTCGCTACACGGCCAGGAAGCTCCTCAGCGCCTTTGGCATCCGCGCTCCTGCCTTCCTCGAAGGCGAGCCTGACGATGCCTACTTTAGCCTGCTGTCGCTCGCCATCACCCGCGAGCTGTCCAAGCGCGCCAAGCTCGCCCGCTACAACACGGTCGAGGACGCCGTCGAGCTCATCAACAAGAGCTCCAACATTGTCCTCATCACCGGCGCCGGCATCTCCACCTCGCTGGGCATCCCCGACTTTCGTTCCAAGGGAACCGGTCTCTACTCCAAGCTGGAGCATCTCGGCCTCAATGACCCCCAGGAAGTGTTTGACATTTCCGTCTTTCGCCAAGACCCCACCATCTTCTACTCGGTCGCCAAGGACATCCTCCCCAGCACTGATCGATACACCCCGACACACAAGTTCATCGCCATGCTCAACGAGCGTGGCAAGCTCCTGACAAACTACTCTCAAAATATTGACAACCTCGAGGTCAAGGCCGGCGTCCCCAAGGACAAGCTCATCCAATGCCACGGCTCGTTCGGCACCGCAAGCTGTGTCCAGTGCGGCTACCAGTGCCAGGGCGAGACCATCTTCCCCGACATCAAGGCTGACAAGATTCCCCGATGCCCACGCTGCATTCAGACGCTGCGCGCTACTGGCGGCGCCCCGAAGCGCAAGCGTTCTGCCGGCATGGACAAGAAGCGTCGCCGATGGAGCGCAGAGGAGAGCTCGGATGAGTCCGAGTACGACATACCATCAGCGGGCGTCATGAAGCCAGACATAACCTTTTTCGGCGAGGCCCTCCCGGACGAGTTTTCGCGGCGGCTCACGGAAAACGACCGCGACAAGGTCGACCTCGTCATCGTCATCGGCACATCTCTCAAGGTGACGCCCGTGTCTGAGATTGTCAGCTGGCTCCCCGCCCACATTCCCCAGCTCTACGTCTCGCGCCAGGCAGTCTCCCACATCAACTTTGACATTGACCTCCTCGGCGACTGCGACGTGGTCGTCTCGGAGCTGTGCCGCCGCCTCGACTGGCCCATGAAGCACGAGATGATCCCCAAGGGGCAAAAGGTCGACGTCCGCACCGAGGCGGGCTTCAAGAGCCGCCACTTTTTTGAAGAGCGAAAGTAATGATGTATGAAGGCGTGGCGGCGTTGTGATTTACTGTTTAATGGAAGGATGGGTATGGATGGATACATGTAGAGGTAGCTAATAATGTCGGTATCGTTCGCATTGCCGCAAGGTTGTTTATCCAAAAATTCTCTCTTAATAATTTTATGTTCTACCACCTTGTCCTTTTACAACAGCCCATGTGAAATGACTCTTCTCGGCCCAGTGGCGAGAACAGCCCGCTTGCCCGGGGCCGTTGTGTCTCTGCCATCCATCATGCCATTTGTTCAACCCCCACCACGTTATCAAAAGCAATACTGTACCCAACAAACACTGACAGATGAGTGGCCCCGGATTCCCGACTGTCCCTGTGATGGATGGTTAACTACTTTCTCACCTCCACACCTGCCTGGATACCCAACGTTCCTTTTATAAGCGACCTTCGCGTCGCCTTTGGGGAGCCGGGCAGAGCTCGGGCTTCAGGATAAATCTAGTAAGCTTCCATCCTTTACAAGCTGCCTTCCTTCGCAGGATTATGTTAGGGCTTGAGCAGTAGAGTATCAACAAAGGCTCGAGTTGAGCACTGGCAAAGACTAGAGGTAACCGCTGACCATAACCCCACCAGCCTTGGCGAGTGAGGGTATGGCATGGATGGCATTGGGAATGAGAAGATAGTACGGAGTATTAGATAGGTAACATATAGTGAATTCTAGTTATTAATACCTTCCCGCAAGTCAAGCAGTGACAGTGTCTGCTCCATCTGCTCGTATAGTATTTATTCTAAGGAAGCTATCGTTAAAACTGTACTTGAAGTCGCGATTGAAGCTGCGATTGAGCGACCGACTCGCTGTGATTCACTGTGTAAATAGCCACCTGGAGGCCAGCTGTGCGAATTCTATCTTACCTGGGCTACCTATATAAAGGCACAACTCTCATCAAGCGGTTCTCTTGCTCCTTCCTCCTCCACCAACCCACCACCCAACCACAATCCCAACCACTCAACTACAACCACACCTGGCGCACACTCATACATGGAAATGGAGCAATTCGAAGAGGTCGTGCAGAGGTACCTCGCCATCCAAGGCGTCCTGTCCAGGGCTGTGGAGGATGAGGACAAACCCGGGATCATGGCACTGGTCCAGCGAGTCCAGCATATCTGCAACGATGTCACCACCCTCCTTTCAGATAGGAAGGAGGAGCTCGTCCGAGAAGACAGACTGTCGCTTGAGGCTACTCGGACCGCACTTGCCACCGAAGCTGAGGAGGCGCAAGCCCAACGAAAGAAACTCGCCAACGACCAACAGGATCTCAACAAACGCGAGGAGCGCCTGAAGGAGGCCCAGGAAAAGCTCAGCAAGGACCGACAAGATCTCAGCCGGGGACTTCAGAAGCTCGATCAACGCAAGGACAAGTTTGTGGAAGATTTACAAAACTGGGCAGCTGAGGAGTCGGAACGCGAGGCAAAATGGAAACGCTTTGTGGAGGATTTGAACCAGGTCAAGGAAGATCAGGGGAAGGCCATCGGAGACCGGGCGAAGGTCGCCCAAGACCAGGCGAGAGTCGCCCAAGACCAGGCGAGAGTCATCGAAGACCAGGCGAGAGTCATCGAAAATCAGGCCCAAGTCATCAAAGATAAGGCCAAAGTCGACGAAGAGCGAGCGAAGCTACGAGAAGAACAGCAGAGTGCTCTCAAGGCCCAGAAGAACTCAGAACTTGACTACACCAACAAGAAACGAGAGCTCGAACGGCAGACCAACGAGGATTTCCACAAACTACGCGATGAGCTCGAACGGCAGACCAACGAGAATTTCCACAAACTCCGGGATGAACTCGCACAGAAAGAAGAGCGTCTAGGAGAGCAGCAGCGACAAACGATCCAGGAGGAAAAAGAGAAACTCGTTGCGCAGTACGAGAGGCATTTCGTCGACCGAGTCGCCTAGGAAATGGCGGAGCTGAAGTTGAAGAACAACAAGCACAAGGAAGAACTACAGCAGCAGCTCCAAAGCGAGTCTGCTCGACGCACCGAAGAACTCGAGCAGCAGCTCCAAAGCGAGTATGCTCGACGCACCGAAGATCTGAACAAAGAGAAAGAAGACACCGTGACCATGCGACAGACCCTCACGGATTCATTTGCAGCGATGCAGTTCATTGAGAACTCCCTCAACACTCTCGCCGCACAGCAGCTGGGGCGGTCTGAGGTTGTTGAAACCCTACTCTATCGACAGAGCCAGGAGGGTGACCTGATCAGTGCACTGCATCGTGCCCACCACGCTTCTGGGGAGTGTTTCCAAGTCCGCATCGTGGAGGAGGATGGGAAAAGAGCCATGGACTTCCGCATGGCCTAAGCAGGCTAAGGATTGGTAGTTAGCAATATGACTTTGATGATATCATATCATTAGCAACTTCTTAGCAACTGTGTTTTTGTGATCTAATCGCAACTATAGATAATCACTTGATCGAGCAGATAGAACAGACACTATCACTACTTGACTTGCGGGAAGGCATTGACAACTAGAATTCACTACATATCACCTGTCTGATACCATCTCATCCTCACCAATACCCTCACTCGTCAAGGCTGGTAGGGTTGTGGTCAGCAGCCTCTTGGCTGAGAGCACCCTCAGCACCGTCAATCTTGGCAGCAGCGATACCAGCCGTCGCAGCCTTTGAGGCCTCTGAATTCTCCCTGTCCTTGACAATCTGCCCAGCCTTCATGAGGACTTTTTCTGGGACGAATACGCGGCGGATATCGTCAAACTTCATGAGCAGGCAGTGCCGCCTGTCGCGCTCCTTGAAATCCTGGTCTAGCCTTTCCAGTCGGCTCTTGAGCATCTTTATCACCTCAGTCTGGGAGAGCTTCATGGTTAAAGAGGTCATCTCAAGCTCTTCGAGTTTCTCGTCCAGGCTGTCAAGGCGATCCGCACTCTGGTTGAGCTCCTTCAGGAACTTGATGTGTTCATCCATGTCAAGGATGGCGTCGTTGAGATTATTAAGCATATGCCTGCGCCTGCTAAACACAACTCTCTCAGCATCAACGGTTTTACCAGGGACCGCGGTTGCGCCTCGCCCTCCGGCTTCAGTGGCATTCAAGCCATCCTGGCATATGTGCGAGCCGGCCAGCACCGTTATGAGGCGTTCTGCTCGGGGCAGCATGCCCTCCTCAAAGGCCAGCATGGCAACTCTGACAACAGGCTAGGCAGCCAATCCTCTGCCCCTGAGAAGGCCAATGAGAACCGTGATGGGCTTGTTGACGCCGGTTGGGTTCTTGACGAGGTACTCCTTGGTTCGGTTCTGCAGCTTGCCAGAGCATCCCACGTACTGCGGGCTCTGGATCTGGACCACGTTGCCCGTAGGGTCGAGCAGGGCATTGCAGTGGAGCCCGAGCCGCTGCTCGAGGACAACCATGCACTGTTGCTCTGGCGTCTTGTCGAGGAGCCTCGAAACACGCCCTCCTGGGAACGCCCCGAGGATTTTGTCAGTTGCTCTGACGAAGTCGATGTCGGTCTGTCGCCTGGCGTCGTTATTGATAATGGCATCGTAGCCATTCAGATAACGGCGGATGTCGGCTCTCAGGTCTTGCAGCTCGTTGCGAGAGAGGAACTTGACACCTCGCCCGCTCACGACGAGGCCAACAACGTAGATGCCAGGGCCGTCGGCTTCGTACCAACCCATGTGAGAGGTGCTGTTCCGGGTGCTCTCGTACGCCACGGTGCCACTCAGGATCCGATCCCCGGGTCAGTTCGAGAACGTCGAGTTCTCGATGTTGGAGGGTGCATGGGAGATGGGAGCCGTCATTCTTCGAGAGCGTCTTCGCCAAGACCCCAATGGCCATTCGATTTGGCAATAGATGTCGCATGCTTCTGGTTGTTGTTTCCCTGGTTGTTGTTAAGGTGGATAGACTTTGAAAGACCTGGGCAAATGATACCACCACACTCGTGCGATGATTGCTGCGTATCCACGCCCCTGTGCAGGGCCTTGAGAGTCGGGTATGTACTTTAGCAGCATACGCATGTAGCCAAAGAATCGATGGCAATAGTGATATATCTTACATATATATTCTACCGCGTGAAGGGAAACCAGATACTCATATCTGGTCTTCACGGAATACCGTCCATTCGAATCGAGAATTAAAAGTTGGAAATGAACCAAGGGACGCTGGTATCCATGCATCAAACGCTGACCCCGAGTCTATTCAAATCTATCGACTGCGCTAAATCAAACTCTCGTACTTGTCCAACCCCGATTTTTGCCCCGTCTGGCCGGACGCCGTATTTTGACCTGGAGGGGCGCTCCAGGTGGTCTGTGGAGAGGGTGCGGGTGCAGTATTACCAGGAGGCGGAGGGAGAGTGAATGAGGGACTGCGGGAGGGCTGCATAGGGGTCATCGAGTTCATGGCCATCGAGTTCATTGGAGCCGACAGAGTACTCTTGGCAGCAGACCAGTTGATGGCTCCAGTAGTGGGCTGTGCTGGCTGCGGGAACGTCGACGGCGGCGGAGTAAAGGTCGATTGCGGAGGCGCAGAGAGTGTCGACTGTGGAGGAGAAAATGTCGATTGTGGAGGAGGAGAGAACGTCGTCGGCTGAGGCTGCAGAGGCTGGCTATACTGCGTCGAAGATGGTGTCATTGCCTCGAAGCGACCGAGGTCTGGAGTCACTGTCCGGAACGACTTTTGTGGAGGTTTTGTCGGGTTGTTTGTTGGTGGAGGCGTTGACCAAGCAAAGGTCGGTGGTTGAGGGGTGCTCGGCTTCCTCTCTTCAGGGGCGCTGGTGGATGGACGTCCTTTGACAAGAGCCTCAAAGTCGTTTTCAGACGTGGGCTCAAAGGTTGTGCCTGTGACACCGCCAAAGGCCATGAAATCCTCGTTGGGCACCGTCGTATTTGTCCCGCCCAGTTCTTGCAGCTTGCGTGTCTGCTCATCCTCGACTCGCCGCGAGAGACTCCTGATCAGCTCCATAAAAGCCTGGAATTGCTTCAGATCCAGAAGAGGCCCCAGACTCATGCTCCAGAGGATCGGCAAGAGGTCCATGGCGACAAAGTCGGCATCAGCAACTCCTCCCACCATTCGGAGCACGTCCAAGGCTGCCACCATGACTGCCGGCTCTTTTGTCTTGATGGCTTTGATGAGGGGCACAATCTTTTCCTGCATCGTGTACTTGTCGAGGGCGCTGGACGACGAAGTCTTGCTCACCCCGTTGAGTCCGTCATCCTCGACGTTTGAGCCGCCGCAGAGAATGACAAAGGCTCGAAGTCCTCGGACCTTGATGGCGAGGCTGTTTGTCTTGCTAAAGACAGCTGCTATCACGGGAAAGAGCTCGTTCTTGATGGTGCTGAAATCGAGAACTGGCAAGACAACTGGCAGACTTCGCAGGGCAGCGTCGACAATTGAGTGAGTCGGGCATTCAATGGCAGCCATGATAACAGGGAGCATGTCTAGATGGTTAGCTGGGTCGGACGAGTTGCCAGACTGACTCACCATCTTTAAACTCCTTTCCGGAGCAGTTGCTGGAGACGGAGGAAATGTTTTCGAGAAAGACCATCAGTCCCGCGTCTCTGGCCGGGTCCTTTTCTTGCTTGGAGTTGATGACAAAGATTTCCCTCAACGCTGGCCGGACCTTTTCTCCAAAGGCGCGTCTGGCGGACGGAAGCAGGTCCAGGATTTTAAACACGTTTTGCAGGATTGGCGAGAGGAGTTCTCGGTCCTTGAGTTCCTCAATCAAGGCCGGCAGAATCTTCTTTTCCATCACCGACTTGGGAAACGAGGGCAGCACCTTGTTGAGACCTCGCATGAACTGAGCCTTTTCGTTGGCAGTCTTGGCGGGGAACGAGTCGAGGAAACGGATTGTCGATACCAGGACATTGTCGAAATACTCGCTCTGCTGGAATTCTCGCGCAGTCATTCTCTGGGCGGGCCGTCTCGTGATGAGTCGAGGAAGGACATCGTGAGATAGTTCTCGGGGCAGGGGTCGAGACGAGAGGTAGTTGTTGGTGACGGACGGGACACTCGAAGACGACGAAAATAGCCGCTTGTATGTGGACAAGCTGCCGTGACATTCGAGGGGAGACGCGTGAGGAGAGTTGTACAGGGCGGCCGACAAGAGTCCAAGGGAAAACATGTCGGCTGAAGAGTTGAGGTTGCTATCGACGACGAAATCGGGCGAGGTGTAGTCGAGGTTGAGCTGGACCGTCTTGGGTAGTCGAGGATCCATGTTCAAGACCTCGTACAGACTGATCCCCTGGATCGACGTCGGCTTGTCAGAGCCATCAGGGGGACTGCAAAAGGCGAGGCCGCTTAGCTTCCAGTCAGACTGCGCCTGTTAGTCTAGCCAAGTCGCCAAAGGCCGAGTACATACTTTGGCGTTGATGAGGACGGCGTCGGGCGTGAGGTTGCCGTGGACGAGGCCTGCATTTTCGTGCAGAAACTCGAGAGCCTTGCTGATCTGGAGGAGTCCTTTCTGAATCTCCAACTCGTCAATCTCGAGCTCCCTCCGTCGCTTTACTCCGTCCGAATCTTCAGTAACAAAACGACTTGACCTCCCGCTGGGTCCAACTCGTTCTTGCTCATCCTTTTCGTGCAGCACACTTGCCAATGACGCCGTCACGGATTCAGTGACAAATTGCAAGCCACCTCCTCTTGTCTCTTCGACGGGCTCCACCAGCTCCAAGATGCTGGGATGTCTGAGTTTGGCCAGGCTCGACGCCTCTTTTCGCAACCGCTCGACAACCTCCTCGACCGTCTTTTTGAACGAAGCCGCTCCGGAGCGACCCAACGAGTTGCCATGGGTGTCTAGGGACTTTTTGTCAAAGACAAAGACGCTGTACGGCTTGCCGGTGGACTTTTTCTTGGCATCGTAAATCTTCCAGGGACCGGCCGTCGATGTAGGAGCCGAAGAGATGGTGTAGTTTCCGGTAATGTTCGTGGCCGAGATGGACTTGAACGCCGAGGAGAACATGTTGTTGTCGTTGCCAGGCGTCGCGACCTATGCATGACGTGAGGACAAGTATCGACGGGACCTTGTCCGATAAACGATAAGCCTGATGAGGTAAGGCGCTAGGGCGTTCCACCTTTTCTGCGGCTATCTAGGAACCTGGGGATACCTAGGTTGGCGGCCCAACGCGGCTGCAAACGCCTGGAGACGGCGTCCCTTGATGTACCCTATCGCGAAGGGCAATTTGCAATCCTCCGATACACCTCCGATCCAGGTACTTAATTATCGGCCGAGCCCCAGCTCTTTGCCCATCACCACCACCGCAACCATGAGACCTCTTCTTCGCTCTACTCTGAGGAGCTCATTGCCTCGCTCCAGCTTGCGATGCGCTCGCTTCAGCATCAAGGCAGAGGCTGCCTCTACCGCAAAGCCATTGGGTCTTGATCCTTCGCGACTCACCATCTCCAAGACGTCCCGCCCCAAGGGTCTGAGCAAGCCCGAGACCCTCGTCTTTGGCCGAGAGTTTACCGGTAAGTTCCTCGTCGTTTTCATAGACCAAGCTGACCGTCAGACCACATGCTCGCGATCGAATGGACCAAAGAAGACGGATGGTTGGACCCCAAAATCACACCCTACCAGAACCTCTCCCTCGACCCTGCTACTTGCGTCTTCCACTATGCCTTTGAATGCTTCGAAGGCATGAAGGCCTACAAGGACAAGGATGGCCAGGTCCGATTGTTCCGACCCGAAAAGAACATGGTTCGGTTGAACAAGTCGGCCGCTCGTATTGCGCTGCCCAACTTTGAGCCAAGGAGCTTCATTGAGCTCATCTCCAAGCTTGCTCAGCTCGACTCTCGCTTCATTCCCGACAAGCGAGGATACTCTCTCTACCTCCGACCTACAATGATTGGAACCCAAAAAACACTTGGAGTCGGGCCCCCTGGGTCTGCTCTTCTCTATGTGATTGCGTCGCCTGTTGGCCCTTACTATCCTACTGGCTTCAAGGCCGTGTCATTGGAGGCCACCGACTACGCTGTTCGAGCTTGGCCTGGTGGTGTTGGTGACAAGAAGCTTGGTGCCAACTATGCCCCATGCATTCTGCCCCAGCTTCAAGCTGCCAGCCGTGGTTTCCAGCAAAACCTTTGGCTATTTGGCGAGGAGGAGTACGTCACCGAGGTCGGCACCATGAACATGTTTGTCGCCATCAAGGATAAGGAGACTGGTCAAAAGGAGCTGGTGACTGCTCCCCTCGACGGCACCATCCTCGAGGGTGTTACTCGAGACTCTGTGCTGACACTTGCCCGCGAACGTCTGGCTCCTGAGGGCTGGAAGATTAGCGAGCGCAAGTACACCATGAAGGAGCTCGCCCAGGCGTCCAAGGAGGGTCGATTGCTCGAGGCGTTTGGCGCTGGCACTGCTGCCATTGTCAGCCCCGTGCGATCCATCTCCTGGAAGGGTGACCTGGTTGACTGCGGACTTTCCGAGACTGAGGAATCCGGCGAGGTTGCCCTCAAGATGAAGGAATGGATTGAGGGAATTCAGTACGGCGATGAGGAGCACGAATGGAGCCATGTTATAGCGTAGATAATGCGTTGAATTGTTGTTGCGGCTGAACCCGCGCACCGTAATGTACATCTAGTCCTTCTTGGCTGGGTCGGGCAGGATACCCTCCTCCTCTAATCTCCTCCGTGCCTCCTCGAGAGCCCAGGTAGAAACGCTGTCCGTCTCGTCAGTATTCTCGTCGTGCAGCAATTGACTCGACCAAATCACTCACGTCGTGTCGGGTTTGAAGGCGAGGGCGACGCCTGTGGCGATGAGGCTTCCGAAAAACAGGTACATGGGCCACTCCCAGCCCTCGGGCTCAGCCTTCTCGCCGGGCTTGACGCCCCAGAGCCATCCGGTGGGAGGTTCGAACTGGTGCTCGCCACCACCTCCTCGTCGTCGGGCGGTAACGGAGAAGCCCCGGGAGGCCTGTCGGGGGAATCGAACGGCACGGGCTGCGCGGAGGGGCGCGACGGCGGCGCGGATGATTGCCATTGTATCGTCGAGGGTCAATCGGCGATGGACGGCGGGGTTGTGGTCAATGTTGAAAGATGGAGATGGTTGAATTGAGGTTGCCGGTAGATCGGGAGCTAGTCACGTGTCTGCCAAGAGTACGTACCGGCACCTGCGGCATGAGTCCCGTCTTGAGGAACTTCAATCCAGCGAGCTCCAGAACTCCATCCGCGTCCAGTTCATCATCAATTGCATCCAGAATTCGGTTATTTGCTTTTCATTGCTTTCCTTCAAGATCACGGATCATCTAGGCATCGAGTTCAAGCGTTTGTCATTGTTGGAGGAAGATCAGCATCTAATACACACTCACACTACCATCACATCAATTGCATCAGCCCAACCATCTCCCATCTACCACATCAATCATCACCTATTCATCCATCTATCAATCTCAATCTATCCCGTGCTTCAGTCCGATGCCCATTCCTGCTTTGCGGCTTGGCAGTGCACGTCCTTTGCGCCCAAGGTGGGCCACACATGTTACATCATTCAAATGCCCAAGAAGATCTTGCTTGACATTTCGCAGTTTGCTCAATGCTTTCGTCGACAAACGAGAATGCTAACAAGTAGCTAACGCCAAATCACGACCGATGGCAAGGACAACAATAGACCAGCTCGGTAGACATTCGACCAGGCAATCGACAGCACAGCCAGCATCAAGGCTCGGCAGCCAAGATCAATATCGACAGTGAGCAAGAATCAAGACATCGACATCACACTCGTCCAGGCAAAAGACAACACCGGATCGGTAGAACGTCCGTAACAATACTACCGCAGCATTTACTGGACAAGCTAAACACCATGACGGAGTATGCCGACGCCAGTCTCGACCCAAGTGGGGTCTTGCTCCAACCTTCGTTCGACTCCAGACGAAGCTCAGTCGTCAGCATCATGCAGATTGATCAAATCATATCCGATGACCGAATCAACATGGAGACGTATGGCGTCTCCGAGATGCGAGATGGCTTCTTTGATGCCCTTTTCCTGAAACCGGAACCTCTGACGCCAGAAGAGATCGAAGACAAGGCAATCTTACCCAAAGCATTCGACAAGAGTCACCCTCTATCACCAAAAGACTTTTTTCCTCGACAACTCCATGAGCTTCAATCTGTGGCTCGCAAGGTTACAACCACGAGGTCTGGGATCAAACTGCTCAAGTCTTTTCTCGCTTTCTTTCTGGCCTATGTCCTATGTCTTGTGCCAACAGTGTCTGACTGGCTTGGTCGATATGACTATATCATGGTGATATCCGTCATCCTTAACCATCCAGCACGCACATTTGGATCTCAAGTGGACGGTGCTGTTTTGACCATTGTTGGAACTGCTTCTGGCCTGGGCTGGGGCATCATTGGTCTCTTGTTGTCCACTTCGACTCTTGCGGCCAGGGTGGGATACGGTGGTATTCTGACCCTGTTTCTCGCTCTTTTCATGGCCAGCATCGCGTACATTCGTACCTTTTTTATTCGCTTCTATCAGGCTGTTCTTTGTGCCGGCATAGCTGTCACTTTTACGACTCTCGCCGAGACTAGCAGTCTGGATATCAAGTGGCCCAAGTTGCGAAGCTATGCCATTCCGTGGCTTTTGGGGCAGGCCATTGCCATGGCTGTCAACTGTCTCATTTTCCCCGACGCTGGGAATCGTCCTTTGGCAGCAGCGCTCGACAAGTCGTTCAGAACGATGCAGGTATGCTTGTCTAATCGGATATCATATTCAAGCTAACAGTTTAGGAATCTCTCATCATTCCACGTCCGAGAAACACAAGACTTCGACGACAACTGGCCAAAACTTTCATGGACATGTCTCTTGCGTATCGAGACATGAGAATTGACATCACCATCACACGATTCCGTCCAGTAGACGTGCGAGAGTTGCGCAACTTGGTGCAGGGCGTTGTTCGAGCTCTTCTCTCCATGGACACGGATACAGACCTGTTTGAGGACTGGACCATTCCCGAGATTACCGTCGGTGGGCCAGATTCAGACAGCGAGTCGGCTGACGATGGTCGAAAGGTTGCCCAAACCCTCTCTGGCCCTACAAGAGAAGTCCTCGCCTCCGTGGCAGAGGGCATGCAGAGATCTCATGCTGCCTTGATGGATCTGTCTGGCTGGAGAAAGCATTTTGGTCCACCACAAGACGTCTCTTCAGATCTCGTACCGATTCAAGTACGCATCAACAACGCACTCGCAGCTTTTGACACAGCCGAATCAAGCCTCTTGTCCAGTGACACCACCGAGTCATATGATAGCCAAGCTGTGGAGCTCTTCGTCTTTGCGAGACACGTCCGTGAAGCTGCAGCAACCATTGTCAGCCTCATGACCAAGGCTCACGAGATGCACCTCCACTCTAACCGCAAGAGACTCAACCTCCCGACGTATCCCCCTTGGAAGGCCATCTACCGAACAAATGCCCAGGTTCGACACGATCGCGGTGGTGTCACTGCTGGTATGTATCAGGCAACCTTTGCAGAGATTGCACAACTTCTCGAGTCTGTCAAAGTGGGCAAAGAACGTCGTCAGAGTTACGAGGCGGTCACTGGACCAGAGGAACCCAGCATTCGCGGACAACCAGCTTCGAGAAGAGACAAGCTTGGATACAGGATCTGGACAGTCCTTCATCGTCTTCAAGGATTCGAAAGTAGATATGCGCTCAAGGTGGCTGTTCTCACTTCGGCATTGGCCCTTCCTGCGTGGTTGAGCAGCGCATCATGGTGGAATCGATACGAAGCTTGGTGGGCTGTGTGCATGGGTTGGATCATGATTCATCCCCGTGTTGGTGGCAACGTTCAGGACTTTTTTACTCGTGCCTTTGCAGCCATTCTTGGAGCGGCGTGGAGTGGTGCAGCCCATGCAGCCGGCAACGGGAATCCATATGTGGTGGCAGTATTTGCTGCCATCTACATGATTCCCATGATGTACCGCTTCACTCAGAGTTCTCATCCGGTATGTCGATACACCTAACCTTGACTTGGCTAACAATTACAGCGATCCGGCTTTGTTGGGTGCCTCTCGTTTACCGTCATCTCTCTCGGATTGCGAGATCACCCGGGCGTATCGTCGGCAGCGCTCCTCGGGGTGCATAAAGGTCTGGTGTTTTTTGTCGGAACCACCACGCCCATCGTCGTCAACTGGATCCTCTGGCCGTTCGTCGCTCGACATGAACTTCGATCTGCTCTCTCGTCGATGCTCTTTTTCATGAGTGTCATGTACCGAAGTAAGTGCGGTCCCCTAATGTCAACTTTGCTAATTGTCAGATGTCGTTGCCAATTACGTCTACTTTGACGAGGGCAAAGATCCAACTCCCGATGTCATTAGACGGTCTGAGATGCTCGAAAGCCGAATGCGAGAGGGTTTCGTGAGGATCCGACAGCTCCTCGTCATGACCCGCCATGAACTCCGTCTGCGTGCCCCTTTCGATCCTATCCCGTATTCGTGTCTGGCTGCGTCTTGTGAGCGTTTCTTTGAGTATCTCATTGCTGTCCGTCAGTCGGCTCTCTTCTACAACCCAAATTACATCCGAGACAACCCTGTGGCCGCCGAAAAACTCCTCAGTTACCGACGAGACGCTGCTGCCGCTATTCTCGGCAATCTGTACATTCTCGCTGGTGCCCTGCGATCACAGCGCAAGGTTCCTGTAAGTTACTCCTATAATCAGCAAACCCAGCTCACATCATCAAGCGTTATCTCCCCAGTGCCGCTGCCGCGAGAAAGAAGCTCCTTCACAAAAGCGCCGAGGTTGCACGAGAAATGGCCGAGAGTCCCGAGTATCGCGAACTTGAACGACAGAAGACGTGGAGTGACATATACAGCTACTCATACAATGAGAGTTTGACAGGCTGTGTGGCTCAGCTGGAAGAGCTCGAGAGGTTCACCAAGCTCATTGTCGGGGAGAAAAAGTAAGTAATATTCTGCCAGTTGATCATGCTTGCTAATAGCAGTAGTTTCGAAAGCAGCACGTGGAACGCCGAAGTTATCGAAACATAATCCAATGTTTGGTGCTCATCGCCTAACTATACGCCCCGTTGGTCATTTCATTCAAGATATCCCTCGTAATCAGTTTCCCCTTTAATAGCGCCTTGTCACTGATCCTGGCCTTTCTGGGTGAAGGCCTCCGATTTTCCTTGCCCTTTTTGGGTGTCTTCTTTTGCGGGCTGTGTGTCGTGAGTTGTGTGCCCATGTCCTCGAAATAGTGATTCTCGAGTCCGTCAGGGGGCATGTCGTAAATCCAGTTTCGATCCTCCATCAGCGAGATGAATTTGCTGAGCATGTTTTCGCTGCCGCTGCCTTTGAGCGTTGCCTTGCTTCCAATCACAAGGAGCTTGGTCTTTGCGCGGGTAAAGGCAACGTTGATTCTCCTCCAGTCCTTTAGCAGGTCGCCAATGTTGCAGGCTTCGTTGCTGCGCACCAGACTGAGAACGATAACCTCCTTGTCTCGTCCCTGGAAGCGGTCTGTCGTGTGCATCTCGACTCCGGTAAATGTTTTGAGCTTGTCTTTGAGCAGGAAGAGCTGCGCTCGGTAGTGCGTCATGACACCAATTTCACAGTCTGGAACTCCCACTGTCAAAAGACTGTCGACCAGTTGAGAAACGATGCGGACTTCGGCCGAGTTGACGATGCGCTTGCCCTGAGCTTCCTCGCGAACCTGTGGCTGGATCGTGTCGGTGTTGATGAATCGCACACGGGCTTCGCTCTCGAGGAGGTCGTATAGCCAGCATCGAGCGGGTGCAGCGCAAAACGATCGAGGAGTAGCAGCGTGAAAGTTTGACGCATCATAATGTCGCTGCTTGAGAGCATCCATCTTGGGAATGTCGAGTTTTCTTTTGCGTAGCTGCTCCGTGCCGCAGCGGAGCTTGCCGTTGTAGATGAGAGTGTTGCTGAGAGTCATGATATCCTCGCACATGCGGTACTGGTGTTCCAGGTTGACAACCGACTGTGGATGGGTGTCTGAGAGAAGCTTGAACAGACTGACGTCGAGACCTCCTTCGCGCGCTTCCTCGTTTCTCACGACAGGGGGGAGCTGGTTGTGGTCGCCCACGAGTACAAATGTGCGAGCCATCCTGATGGGCCCAGCACAGATTGGCAGCGTGATCTGAGATGCCTCGTCCACAATGCAGTAGTCAAAAGTACGCTCGTGAAAGACGGGGTGGTTGATGCCGAGACACGTCGTCCCTACGATTGGCGTGCCGTGCCAGGCATCCTTGATTTCGTCAAACGTCTTCATCGGGTGCCCAGCGAGGATGGCAAATTCCTGGACCTCGGGATGTACCTTGGCAGGGGCTCCGAGACGGAGGATCGGGATCTTGTCTCCTTTGAGCTTGAGGAGAATATTGTCGACAGCCGTATGCGTATGCGAGGTGAGGAGCACACTCTTTCCCTGAGACGTCAAGGCGCGGATGATGTGGGCAATGGTGGTCGTTTTTCCAGTTCCCGGCATTCCCAGAACAAGAGCATAGTCCTGGGCGCTCATGACCTTTTCGATGGCTCGATGCTGGTCAACGTTGAGGCTGTCTCGATCTGATATGGTATATTGTGTTGGGACACTCTTGAATCTTGGTGCTTGGAGGTCAACAATGAGCCGTCGGATCTGTCTCGATCCAAAGACATCGTCGGCCATCATCTGGACCAGGTTGTTTCGGACAGTCGCCATTCCGTTGCTAAACTCGTCTTGATCCAGTCGGTATCGAATTGGCGGCTCCTTGATCTTGCCATGGGTCTCATCCTGGGTAGCTCCCTCGTGGGCAACATCCATGATGCTGGCAAAGGTCTGGTTATTGTTCTCGTCGAAACCTGGTTGTCGGATTCGAGCATTGTGCAGTCTCCGATCAACTGCCACGCTGATTCTTCGTTTCTTGACGGCCGTGACGTAGCCAATGGCCAACGCAAAGTGTCCCTCCTCGTCAGAAACCACAATTGGCTCTCCAACCGTCAGCTCCGACCCGAGGAACGAAAAGCCTGCAGGCTGATTCCGCTTGACAAATGTATAGTGGAAGCGGTTAATCTTTGGGTTCTCTGTATCAACAGACGCCGAGCCCTCTTCGATAATGACATCGGCAAAGCACCGCGACTTCTTTTCTCGCTCAGCGCTTGTCATTGTCCAGAGTTCACGCTTCGTTTTCTGGCTCTCCTTTTCTTCCTTGGTGAGCAGGTTCTCCCACTTGACAAAGAACTCCTGGTGATGTGGTGTGAGGTGCTTGACCAGTTCGTCAAACTTTTCATTCATCCCACTGGATTCTCCGTCGCCGTCGTCCGCCAGTCGGTGATAGATGAAGCACGATGTCTTGGCGTAGCACTTTCCACACATGTGCTTGCTCTTGAGCATCGGGGGTAGTTGAACGCTTCTCTCGCGGACATAGCATGCCAGCTGGTTGCGTTGCATAATCATATGTCGAAGTTCATGGCGGATAGCAGGGATGCGCATCGTTTTCGACGTCTCCATGTAATAGAGGACGCCATAGGCGATTTCAATGTCGTACCGATCCGATAGTAGAAGTGTATAGAGAGCAGTCTGTGCCATGTGATTGCTGTTTGCGTGTTTGCCAGTCTTGACCTCGAATGGGACTGTCAATGTCCGAAAGTCTTTGCCGTCTTGCATTGCGACCTCGACTGTTGCGTCAATGTTTCCCTTGAGTCCATACATTGGAGACCAGACGTGCTCTTCGACATCCAGCAACTTGGTGACGGCCATGTTGGCCTTTTTTCCGTTTCGATCCTCAATCACCGCATCCCCTGTTGGCTGAGAGGACACAAAAGCGCCGGCCCAGTAACTCAGCTCGGTCATCTTTGACTGTAGATGCTCCTTGGCCGATGCCAAACCGACCTTGATGGTGTAAAGATCCTCGACATGCTTGCCCGTGATTCGATCAATAACCGAGCACAAGAATGGGAGATCCCACTTGTTTGCGAGGAGCGCCTCTTGAAATATCTCGTGGAGCATGGTTCCATAAATAAGGGGTGGTGTTGGTGGACTTGTGGCCTTGACTCGGTCCTGAAGCACAGCACGACGCATGCAGCCAAACGAGTCAGCCACCACGGTTGCCGATATAAGCTGATCGGGGTGTAGAATAAGGAGGTTTTGGGCATCATCGACAATGCATTGCCCTCTTGGTGTAAAGTCGCCAATAACGTGGACGTAAGCCTGCGGATGGGCTGGCGTGTCAAGCCACGAACCCCTGAGATGAACTGTCCTCATCTCCTTGGAGTTGTCTGCTTGGATAAGAAGAATCTACAAAGTCAGCCACGTCAAACACTCGAGGCAGAGACTCACCTTTTCCGGTCGGGCATACCCGTCCATGTATTCGCCCTCCAGAACATTCGTCACCAGGTATCGCTGAATAGTCTTTTTCCGTCTCTACAGTTCTTAGCATGTGCGGTCCTCCGAGGTTCTTCGACGTACGTCCGGGCAGTTAACTGCTTGGGTTGCTGCGAGTTCCACGGCCTCAAAGTCAAAGTCGCCGCCAAATGGATCGCCAAACTCGTCATCCTGGTCAGGGTCCAAGGGGGTGGCGGTTTGGGCCTGTTCCACCGAGGTGAGGAGGTCTTCTGCGTCGTCAAAGATGTCATCATCCAGGTCGTCGAACTCGTCAGGCTTGGCCTCTGGTGTCTGTGCCGGTGTCTGTGCTGGCGTTTGTGCTGGTGTCTGCGCTGTCTGTACCTCTGTCTCTGTCTCTGGATTTTCCATCTCCAATGGTTCTGGGGCTGGCCCGTCTTCCTTGTCTCGATCCAACTGGGTCGCGTTGATGGTCGCTTCGAGCTGCATTATGGTATCGTCGTCAAAATCATCAAAATCATCATCGCCGTAATCAGAAGCCGGTCCAGCCTTGGGTCGCGGAGAGCCAGTGCTCGTGGCACATATCCGCCTCTTTTTTGGAGAAGGAGACTGGTCGTTCCCGTTGATGCTACTAGTCACCGTATCGAGCAGGGCAGTCACCAAAGAGGACTTGGCCTCCATCTCCTTTTCACTTTTGAGACTCCCTGAAGTGGACCTCTCGACTCTTCTCTTCTTTGGCCAGTTTAGGCCACAACTTATTGCTCGTCGGAGATTGGCTTCGTTCGGTTTTGGCCTTGGCGATGAAGACACCATCAGCTGTGCCAATGTGGGATTCGTGAGCCCTGGAGCGTTCTCGCCGTTTAGAGAGTATCGATCCCAAAGCTCCAGTGTCGGATCTGCGTGCGGTGACTTTAAAGCCTGTGCCAGCTTCCTTACGTTGACGGAAGGGGTCTTTTCGGCGGCGGGCGATGATACTGGGGATGAACTTCTGGCGCGTTTTCGTCCTTTCCTAGACATCATGGGAGACAGGGCGGAAAGATAGAGGTTGTCCGGCCTGCTATCCCAGAGGAGTCGGTCGTTTGGCGAAGTGTTGGTCTCATCTTCGGTACCTGTAGGCCCGAGTAGATCTCTCCAAGTCAGGTGAGTAGCAGGTGTTTCTTGCACTTTGGGTGCAGATTCTTTAGTGTCCTCCGCAGAATCATTGGATTTGGGATGATATTGAAACTTGTTGAGCTTGTTCTTGGTCACCTCGGATACTGGTGCTCGAGGCTTTGGTGTCTGGACAGGGTTGCTCCTCGAACGTTGCCATGGTGAGCGCTGCAAATTGTTAGCGAAGCACACAAACGCACTCATCATCATACCTTGATCCGGCCGACTTGATCAGAATACGACTTTTGCAAAGGCATGGTTGCAGGTGAACATCCCAGCAATTGAGGGGATGTTGAAGGACGCGCTATGTTTAATGGTTGTAAAGCGCGTCGCGATACGCGCCTTCTGTTTGATGCCAGGTCACGTGCCTTATCGATAAAGCTTCTGCCCCCCACCTGCGTCACCATTCCACTCGTCATCCGATATCCTATCTTCAACTCCTAGTCAATTGACTTGGTCTCAATTGAGTCCAACCATGAATGCACCCAGTGGCCCGAACCGCGAGGCCTACAGGCACTCGATGGAGGAATGGCGCCAGCAAGCTCTAGCCCAGCGAGACCAGTACGAACCCCGAGTGCAGGCCCAGATCAACCGACAGTTCCGAGAATACTCTCCTCCCTTCTACGCCTCGATCATCGGCTACAAGCGCGAACGGAACCTCCTCGTCGCGACCTCTAGAGTCTCCGGGTTCGCCTCGACCCTCGGCCGGGAGCTCAAGGACCAAGAGGTCAAGGCAATCGCCGAGTACACCCTCGACAACATCCACACCAACGCCGCGACCAAATGGCTCACGATCGGGCTCGCCGCGTACATGACCTATCGAGGTCGCCATACCTGGCAGTTCCCCTTTTACAAACCCAAGCTGGGCGGCTGGTTCAACCCCAACGAGGTGACGAGCATCTTCTCGAGCAAAAAGATCCGCGGCCGGTACCCACGATTCACCTGGCACACGCTGCGCTTCACGGCATACGCCGGCGTCACGTTGCTCATGGTTGAGCCCATCTTCCGCACTATCAACTTTATCCGAGTCGAGAGCGCCATGGCGCAGGATTCGAGGTTGCAACAGTTCACCAAGGATGCCAGCAAGCGAGTCGAGCAGGTCATGTCCAATGCTACCGCGTCAAGGGCACCTTTGGATGGGCAGAAAGAGGAGGGTTCGTGGGATAATGAGGAACCTGATAGCACAACCGATCGCACAGAGCAACCTCCTCGCTACGAGCAATCTCCTCGCTACAACATTCCCTGGAACAGAACCCAGCTCCCTACGCAGCAATCGGATAACAAGCAATCTGATCAAGATGATTGGGATGGCCTCGATGACGATGACGCCTCCCCCGTCGCCGCCCCCGCTCGAAATCAGCCCAGTTCCGTGTCTGGGTCAGCATGGGACCGCGTTCGACAGCAGTCCCAGCAGTCTCAGCCTCAGAGACAGCAACAAGAATCCCGTGGCTGGGAATCAAAATCCGAGTCGCAGTGGGACAAGTCTACGAATTCCGACAGCTTCTCGTTCAGCAATTCGGACGCGGAAAGGGCCCTGGCCAAAGAACAAGCCCAGCAAGAGTTTGATAGGCTTGTCGAGGGTGAGAGAAGGGCCGCCGAGGAGAAGTGGGGACGTAGGTAACAAATTGTATTGTACTTGCTATGTATATTACCTGTCAATGGATTAAATGAATGTATTGTAAGGTGCAGCATCCTCTATTACTGCTTCACTTCATCAGAGACTTGAACTGGCTCAGTGTTGCCGCCCTCCTTTTTTTCGACCGTCGTCTCCAGGATGCTCTCACCGGCCGTGTTGGCGACAAGAGTTTTTTCTTCTGCAGGCTTGAGCTCCTTGGCTTCAGGTTGAGGCTCGGGCTGCTGGGGGGCCGCAGGCTGAGGTTCCACGGCAGGTTCCCGAACAGGCTCGGGCGCAGGCTGATGTGCAGCCTCGGGTACCTCGGGCTTCGCAGTCTCAACCTCAGTCAGAACTTCCACAGGTTCGGCTTCCACGGGCTGTTCTACAAGCTCAGCAACCTCGACCTCTGGCTTGACCTCTGGCTTAACCTCAGGCTCAACCTCAGGCTCAACCTCAGGCTCAACCGCCTTAACCTCCTTAACCTCCGGTTCGACCTCGGGTTCTTGAACTTCAGGCGTCTCGGGCTCCAGAGAATCACCCGACACAGAAAGAGAACCCTCTGCGTCGATTGACCAAAGCGTCTGGGGCATCGAAAATGTCAAAGACGGCCCCGTAGTTTTGGCCGGCGCAGCGGGGCTTCGGGCCGGAGCTCGGCGTTGTGGACCCCGGGCGCGGCCCTTCCGGGCATCCGAAAGCGGAGCCTTTTCCTTCTCCTCGGTGACCTCCTGGGGCTTGGGCTCCTCTTTCTTGGGGGCTTGGGGTCCCAGCTGCAGACGCTTGTTCAGGTCGCTCATGAAGCCTGCCTGCAGAGCGGCAATCTTGTTGCCAGCCGGTCTGCTCGGCACCGGGGGCTTGGGCTTGGACTCATCCCTGCCCGGCCGAGGAGGAATCTGAGGCTTTGGCTTGTCCGACACGGGTGGTTTCGGCTTTCCCTCGTCACTTGGGGTCTTCTTAGGCCTGGGTCGTTCAGGGACAGCCGGGCGATCCTCTGTCTTTTTGGAGCGGACTGGAATCTCGGGCTTCTTTTCCTCTTGCGGCTCGGGTGTCGCCTCAGAGACTGTCGCCTCGTACAGCTGACTCTCTGGAACGTCTTCCCATACATCTCGGCTAGGGAATCGCCGACCAGCAGAAGGTCTCTTCTTGCTGCTGAGAAATGAGTCAGACTCTTTTGATTCGGACCAGATGGGCTTTTCCTCGGCCTTGGGTCCGTCGGTAGAGCTCTCAAGCTCCGCCAGCTCCTCCTGCTTCTGAGCAAAGATGTGAGCAGGCGTCTTGGGGCGGTCCGCGGATTTCTGTGCCTCGACTTGCTCGTCTGGTGTTGAAACCTCGGCAGTATAATGCACACTGCTTGGAGCATCCTCCCAGACGTCCTTGCTGGGAAAGTAATGCCGGGCCTTGCTTTCAGACACCGGCTTGCTCTCCGGCACTGGTTTTTCCGGCTCTTTGACCTCTTCAGGGAAAAGAGGCTCGTACTCTTTGACGTCGTCCAGAGGCGAAGGCTCAAAGTCTTGGTCGTTGTTCTTGTAGATGCTGGTAGGTTGGCTCTTGGGCCTACTTGATCGGCTGACGGGTCGGCTGGTAGGTTCCTCCATCTCATTGGCGCTGCCTCGACGTTCAGGAGGGGGGTGGACGGCGGGTTGCTGGTGGTAGGGGCCTTCCTTTTCGACTTCATCGGGGGCGAGAATAGGGGCAGTGTACTCGTGGTCCTCATCATCCACAGCAGCCTCCTCATCACCGTAGGAGCGGTATTCGGGGTGCTTGGGATCATCAACATGAACAGTCTTCTCGCCATCGGGACCAGTAATCTCCGACTTGAACGAGAGAGCCTGAATGTTTTCACCGGTAGTAGGACGGGGAGACAGGCGAGAGGCAAACTCTTCACTGGCCTGGAAGCCGACCTCCTCAGTGGGAGTAGGCTGGTACTCTGAGGCTGAATGCGTTAGTCAAGTCTTGCCAAGCAGATTCAGACTTACCCAGTCCAGATCCGCGACTCCGCGTGTCCCTGACGAGCTTGTTCAGGTCGTTGCTGCTGAGGGCATAGTCGTTCTGGCGGTCGTGTAGAGGTGTCTGATGCTCCCTCTTCAACGCTTCAGGATGCTTGTCGTAGTAGTCCTTGTCGAGCTTGTCCTGGGACGCAACTCCGTGGCCGTACATGCCGTAGCTGCCTGGGGGTCCACCGCGGGAGCTGTGCTTGCGATGGTGGTGCTTCTTGGGCTCCTCAGAACCAGGAGCGGGCGAGGGAGCCTGGACATCGCCGAGATGGGGGTTCATGGGCACGCGCTGCCCGATCTCGGGGATTCCCTGCTCATCTTCAATCTCGGGCCGGCCCTCGCTGGCCGAGAAGCTCGTGCTGGCCTTTTTCTTGACACCGTCGCGAGAGGCGGGACGGCCAATGCCAAAAGAGGCGGCCTTGTCAGAGTCGGTGCGGGTGACGGCCTGGACGCGCTGCTTGGCGCTGTGGGCAGGGAGTGACGGCTTGGGAGCATGGAGCTGCAGGTCCTGAGCGACGGTGCGAGTATGCTCAGGCGAAGCAGCTCTCTGCTTCTCCCCAGTCTCCTCCTCTTCAGCCTTGAGCTCGTCGGCAATGGTGCTGTACTCGAGACCCTCCTGGCCGATGGAGGGCATGGGGACGCTGCCGGAGCGGTCAATCGGGTCCTGCTCCTGGACATGGTCGTTGGGGCTGAAGCGGAGAGTCTTGGGGCTCTTCAGGGGGATGCCCTCGTTGAACGGCGACTGGGCGAAGCGCTGGGGGTTGGGGGATATCGAGCGGTCGAAACGCTTGGAAGGACGGGGAGGAATCTTGGGAGGGGATGAGTCGTCCTTGTCCTTGGCAGGACGGGGCGGGATGGCGGGTGTTTGTTGCATGGCTGCGGCAGTCATGTCGATGTGAAGCTCAGAGAGCGAGGTGGAGGGACGTATAAGCTGACGGAAGGACCAGCGATGGGTCAGAGCTGGGCAATCAGCGCAAGGTTCACAGCAGGAGCCAATTGAGTCGACAAGGCCACGGGGAAGAAGGGAAACACGGGTATTTGAGCTTCAGCCATTCGACAGGCTTGGCCGCGAGCTTATCGTGGTCATCGGATCCACGGTTCACGGCGCTATAAAGATAGGGACCATGACAGACAGGACATGGCGCAGCGCCCACTTGCATGCGCCCGCACACCGGAGGTGAGGACTTACCGATTGGAGGTGTGGTATCCTGGGGTAGGATAAGGGTTAATGGACAAGGTCAATGGACAAAGGAAGACGAAATCCAACACGTTCCTGGTCAATTACTTATATCCTGGCCTCTCAACAGAAGCTGGGCGTCCAGGTGACGGCTTGTGCCACTGTGCTGGTGACCTTGGTTGTCGTCACTGGAAGGGTGAAAACAGGGATGAATGGCGCCAAGTAGTGTGATGGTAATCGCACTGTGGGCGCTGGCTTTACAGATGTTGTTGGGTTGATGCAGACGATACTTTTGCCGATTTCGAACACTCTGAGTACTAACCTGTTTATTAAGAACTGACTGCTTTCGTTTCATGTGTTGTTTTCAGTCGTAAAATGCTTCTACTCGAATCAATCCTGCTGAATCAATCCTCCAAATGTTGCCCAACAACTGACACAACTGACGCGATACAGTGCGCCACCCCGCATGAATGGACGGAAACGGTCTTGATCAAGCAACGAGCCTTCAAACGCTTCAGGTTTGGGCGACCAATTCAACCCTGTCCCTGCCCCAGGCGAGCGTACATGGCCATTCATCATACAGTGCATCCTCGGTCGTCCATCATGGGCGGAGACCTGCAAGTATCCATCCCCACCGATCGAGCTGCGTTGCTAGCTCGTCTGATGCCCGTCCATGGGAGTTTGAGGGAATGACGCTTACTCGACGGCGTCCTACTGGACGATGCGGTGAACGGCTGTCGTCTGACCGGCATTACGGACAGTTTGAGTATCGAGCAGTCCTCAAAGGGCAGGCGTTTGATCAGAACACAAGCCTCGACTCACTGTGAATCTGTGATTCCCAGTCTCGAACCATGCCGGACCCATAAACCTCTACACCACCTCGACCGGTTGATGGCCGTGCCTCGCGAAAAAAAACTCTGTTCCCCTGACGCTTTCAGTTTTCTCCAGTCGAATCACATCCCGTCCCGCTGCCCGCCCTCACCGTGATGCCGGACAGCCATCCAGAGTCCCATCATGACGCCATCCTCCAAAGCTCCAGTTGACCGAGGCAGTTGACCGAGGGGTCGACCGGCCCGGCTCGTTACCCTGTACATGGTCGTAATAGCAAAATGTAATCGACATTCCATGCCCAGCTTCCCTCAAGAGCAACCTGCAGGTTGGCAACGCCACGACCAGGCCAGCCCAGGCCAGCCAGCAGGCCTCCATCCGGGAACCTTCCTTGCACCGAGTCTGGAGCTGCTCGATGCTGCCGCTTCCCCACTTTCAATAGCATCAACCTAACCTCTAGTGGTAGGCTTGCGAGTTCTGCACATCACGAGTGACTGACCGATAGTTGTCCTTTGTCCGAATAGCTTGACGCCGCCATCGACTATCTGGGCAAGCTGCATGTGACCGACGAGGTTGGCTGGTCCATTGATGTTCCAATTGTTGGTCATTACTGTCAACTGCCGGCTGAGCAGCCTCTACTTACTACGTACTTAGCGTACCTAGGAGCTTCCAGCTCAGTTCCTTGAACGTGAATCAATTTACATCTAACAAGCATCGAACCGCAAACACTACAAACGTAACCGTTCCTCGTCCCAGACGCCGAATTCCAGCCGGGTATACAGGTCACTGGAGTGACCGTAAATCATTGAGATCCATCACCCATAATCAACGCGGATTCCTTGCCGCAGTCTCGTTCGCCGATCGCTGCCGTCGCGTTCCCGGATTGTCTGGACGCATTACACAATCATCTGCGCAACGCCGGCACCTCCGAGGGTCTTGCTGCCGACAAAGGCCTGGCCCTTGACGCCGGCCAGGAGGTAGCAGATGGCAGTCAGCAGCAGGAAGACAGCAGCAGCAATCAGACTGCTGGCGCCAGTAACGTTGCTGACGAACTGCAGAGTAGACATGACACCGTAGGCTCCGGCGCGCATATAGTTGGTCGAGACCTTGCGGATCATTTCGTCAAACTTGCCCGAGGTTGGGCAGATTCGGAGGAGAAGGGGGACCTCGATGAATAGGATGATAAAGGCCGACGCACTGAGCTGTTAGCTGTGGTGTTTGAACGGGCCGGGAGACGTACATTGCGAGGGCGCAAAATATGATGCGGATGGGGTGGGCGAGGGAGGAAAAGATGTTGGCGATTCCCACAGCCAGACAGACGATCATGGAAAGGATTCCAAGCCTGGGTTGTCAGTGTCGATCTGATAGCTCCGGCGCATCATCAAGCTTACCATTGTCCGTAAATGCCTACACTCAGATTAGCACTTCTGCGTCTTCAGCATCACGATAGAGCCACATACTAAAGTTGCGCGTCTGAAACTCCTCCTTGAGCGTCATCTTGCCAGCTTACGTCGAGCTCGTATTCGGGGATGGACAGGCGAAGAGTCGCGCACGATAAAGGACGCGGTCGGGGAGTAAACAATTCGAGATATCGATAGAGCGAATCCGATGGAGCAGTCGGTGGTTGCGCGGATGGAGCGAGGGGATTGCGACGTTGGTGTTGTGATGTGATGTTGAAAGATGTAGGTACGTAAAGATGCACGTAGCCTTTTCGCAAGGAGTCGACTCAGTTGCTGCTCCAATTTTGAGGCTTGGCTGTCAATACAGGCAAGTGGAGGTTCCACGGGGCGACCACCCGTTGCTGGCGGCGGGACGAGGGCTCTGATTGGCCTAGCGGGTGTCGATTGTAGGGGATTTACCGGGTTGAGGCCCTGTAGGGGATGTTGTTGAGACAGTAGTGATGACGGTCAATTACTTCAGTACCATGGATTTATTATATCTGCCACTTGAATAAGTATCTTATTCGTTTAGCATCCATCGTATTCTCGTCGTATTCTATTCTAAGGCAGCGACTTCTTCTCAACAGCAAGTGACGTACGTAGACTACGCGGCATCGCCGCACCGAGCCAAGCCTCACGCTGACGGACCGCCAAGACGATACCCTACACGATGGTCTCGAGATGCTTGGCGCTCCATGGCCCATCAAACGTGGATGGTATTGCTGCTGCCTCCTCTGAAGCAATTCCAATCATGCATTTGAGACAATGTTAGCTCCACGGACCGGCATGTGACCTGCGCGACCTGGCAACCGCATGGCAGGAGAAACCACACTCGTAGGATTCATTAATTGGATGTAATGTCATCTGCACCTGAATTCGATCCTTATCAATTCCATCAGTCCTTACTCTGTATGCCCTCCAGCCCTATCAAGCCATCAAGATGCGTGGCCTAAGCGACATCGCACCCATGTGCTCAAGTGGAGATTCGTATCCCCGCGAGGATGTGCCCATTACATCATCCTCAACACCACCGCCATACCGAGATGCCATTGTCTGGTGCTTAAGCTGGAGCCTAGTATTAGTCTGCAGCTATCGAGGGCATCCCGCCGTTTATATCCCGGCAAGATGACTTATACCATCCTTTCCGACGACCAGGTCAACTCGATCCTCGAGGGACTCACCGTGGATGAGCTTGAAGAGTTCCGTCATGTGCTGGCTTCATCACTCCACGAGTTTTCGACTGGCGTTCCCGCTCTGGAGGCAGCATACCAGCAACCGAATCGTATCTCGACACTTCATCCCGAAACCCAGGCCAAGACGCTGTACATGCCCTCTTGCGCTCCGTGTGGTATGGGCTGTAAAGGTGAGTTTGCTACTCAGTGTTAAACTGTACTGACCTGTCAGTCATCTCCTTGACCACTGCAGAGGCTTCTCAGGAGCCTGATGCCAAACCTATTACTCCCACAGGAGTCGTCAACCTGTTTAGACCTGATGGATCACCTCTCGGCATTGTCCATGCCAGCGCTCTCACAGCTTTCCGCACCGCCCTGGCATCAACTTGTCTGCTGGCCCGTCGCAACCACGTCAAGACCTTGACTGTATTTGGAAGCGGCCTACAGGCGTACTGGCATATCAGACTGGCCCTCATGATGCGCGGCAGCACCATCAAGCATGTCCACATCATCAACCGCCGCTGGTCCGACAACGCGACTGGCCTCCTCAAGAAGTTCGGCCGCATCTCGCCTGACATAAAGCACCGCGAGGGCTGGAGCGACGTCAAGATTGGGCTCTTGATCCCCACGTTCCACGAGTACCAACGCCTGCTGAAGGAGCAGATGCGGGATGCGGACGTCATCTACTGCTGCACTTCGTCGCAGGAGGACCTATTTGATGCATCCATTCTGACGTCTCACGAGGGACGGAAAAAAGGACGGCTGATTATTGCTGTTGGGAGCTACACGCCCGAGATGAGAGAGCTGCCTGATGATCTTCTGCAGCTGGCTGTGAAGCAGTATGATAAACCTCACCGACACTATCACAAGCATGCACCTGAAGGTGGGGTGATTGTGGTCGACAACATCAAAGGCGTTCTCAAGGAAGCGGGTGAGATTATTGCAGCCGACATTGGGCCCCATCAGCTGGTCGAGTAAGTCATCCCTTGAATTCATAGCTATTCTAACATCTCTAGGCTTGGAGAACTCGTCATGCTTCACCGTCAAGCTATTGAAGAATCCGACGACCCCATCAGCAGCCAGACGTCAATTGCCTCGGATGACAGGCTAGACCACGGTAGGACTTCCATGTCGACAGTCTTTGGAAGCGATGCCCCGTCTAGTCCTACTGGCTCAATAGGCTCTGATCCTCGCAAGTCTGGATCCATGTTTCACTTTCGAAAAGGTTCCAACAGCTCTCTTGATAACGAGAAGAGAAAGAAGGAGGACCACCTCGTGCGATGGCTGCGAGATGGAACCGTAATCTACAAGAGTGTTGGCCTCGGGCTCATGGATCTCGTCGTGGGCATGCACCTGGTCGAAGTTGCGAATGACAAGCACATTGGAACACGTATAGACGGGTTTTAATATTCAAGACAAGCTAGACATACATATCGTACACTACTCAGCCACCCAGATAGCAGCCATTCCCATACCAGTTCCCACACACATGGACGTTGCGCCAACCTTTTGGCCCGTCCTCTTCAGCTCATACAGCAGAGTAGAGACTTGTCGGGCGCCGGTGCATCCCAGGGGGTGGCCAAAGGCAATGGCACCTCCCTTGGGGTTGATCTTTTCCTGGGGAATGCCCAGCTCGTTGGCGCACCACAGACACTGGCTGGCAAAGGCCTCGTTGATCTCCCAGATATCCACGTCGTTCGTCGAGATGCCGGCCTGGTCGAGAGCCTTGGGGATGGCCTTCCAGGGGCCCTGGCCCATGAGGAGGGGCTTGACGCCGACGACCGAGGCGCAGACGTACTTGCCGATGATGGTCTGTCCAAGCTTCTCGGCGGTGGAGCGCTTCATGAGAAGCACGGCAGCGGCACCGTCCGAGATCTGACTGGCGTTGCCGGCGTGGATGGAGCCGTCCTTGGCAAATGCGGGTCGAATCTTGCCCAGAGACTCGGCAGTGATGCCGTCTCGGACGCCGTCGTCCTTGGCGACGGTAATCTCCTTGGTGTTGCCCTCCTTGTCCTCAAAGTTGACCTTGAGGGGGGCAATCTCCTGGTCAAAGAGGCCAGCCTGTTGGGCCTTGACTGCTTTTTGGTATGACGAGGCGGCAAAGGCGTCTTGCGAAGCGCGAGAAATTCCCAGGTCCTTGGCCATCTGCTCTGACAAGACACCCATGGGAACCTTGCAGTTGGCAGCCTCGGGGTGGCTCTCGAGAAGCTCCGAGAATTCGGTAACGGCGCCGGGTCTAAACTGTCAGCATTGTTGGTGGTGATAGCCAGACAACTTACCCGTATTGCAGCGACATGCTCTCAACGCCAGCACCGATGCCGATATCAATCATGCCAGTCTTGATCTGGTTGGCCACATCCACAGTGGCTTGCAGACCCGAGGAGCACTGTCGGTTGAGGGTTCGAACGGCGATTGACTCGGGGAAGCCAGCCACCAGACTAGCAGCGCGCATCTCGGTGGCGCCGCCGCCGGGGGCCAGAACGGTTCCGACGCATAGGTCCTCGACGAGCGCGGGGTTGATCTTGGAACGGTCGAGGATGGCCTTGAGGACACCGGCGAGGATGTCGGTGGCCTGGGTGTCCTTGAAGCCGCCCTTGCCACCCTTTGTGAATGCGCTTCGACAGCAGGCGGTGACGACAATCTATTGGGTCAGAAGCTGTAGTCTAAAGGTTCAGGGCACATACATCATCAGGGTGCTTCTCCAGGATCTTGTCGCGACCGCCGGCGGTCGGGTTGCCAGAGATCTGGCCGCCGATTTGAGAGATTCGATCGATAGCTATCATGGTCAGCGGCGCATCAACGCTGGGACGTGCAACATACCACCCATGTTGATTTTGTGATGGTTTGAAGATTTGGGTTGAAGAAACAAGAGCGACGCCAGATTAATATACAAGAATCGTCTCGGGACCTCGGATGTTGTCAAGGTCAGAGTCGCAACATGCCCGTCGAGTCAAGACCCGCCGACCGAGGCATCTCGTAGCCCCAGGCTTGGCGGTTCTAGCGCACTTTTTAGCGCCTTTCACATGCCAGATCCCCAGCTTTCAGCGGGGAAGACCCCAAAGATGGTTCTGGAGAGTTGCGTCACAAGGACATTCCCAGGCGAACGATGGTCATGGTGTGTTATTCTAAGCAAGCATGTGGTATTATCACAAGGAAATCAACAAGAACCGAGTCCCAAAATGGACTACGCAGTACGCAGTAGAATAGGTATCAATAAATCAAACTCTAGAACCATTACTCGAAACGCTCCATGTCAAGCTCAGAAGGTGCTGGACTCCATCCTTTATCGTCGAATGACACCATTGAAAGCATGTCCGAGTTGGAACCAGAGTCCTCTGCCGAAGTCGAACCGTAGGGCAGTTCGAGATATGAACCGTGTATCTTGATCTCTGGGATCACCGGCCGAGACAGATTTAACGGCGGCCTCTGCGGCTCCGGCGATGATTGACCCCTTGGCCAGGCATCAGGACGAACCGACGGGCTGATGCCGACCGAGGCAAGGCCTGGGTCTGGGGTAGATCCCGGACCTGCAGCGGGTTAGCGCGTTGCCGAGATGGATCCAACAGCTGCAAACTTGCCTGTGTTTCCAAACAATCCGAGCGAAGTGAGCGTCTCAAGACCCAAGGCAACACTGAAGCGTCGATCCTGAAACTTGCTCACGGGCATCTTCAATCTCATCTCGGTGCTGCCAACCTTTTCCACGTCAACCACGTCGAGGATGCACCAGAGCTCGGTCCCTCGCCACCCGCGTCTCTGCTTGGGTATGGGATGAACATTAACCTCCCAATCGCGGATAAAATCCTGGTCGGCGGCGCTGATGAGCTGTCTGGGGCAGCATTTGGCGATGCACGAGACCCTGGTGGTGCGAGTTCTGACCGTGATGCGTATCATGTCGCCTTCCTCGACGCGGGCCTGGGCTGGCTGAGAAAGTTCAAAGATTGACGGTGTTGGAGATGCCGACGGCGGCTCATTCGACATTGGAGAGGGAAAGTCCATCACGTTATCTGGTTTGAGCATTCTTGGACTCGGGACAGGCCTTTGCGATCGAGCGCTGTTCTGGAAAGCATCCAACTCGCCGCACATCCTGGCAATATCATCCAGCGAGACATTCGACGAGCCCCTCCTCCTCGTGGGCGACCTCGCGCCCTGGTCGAGAATCTGCTCGATCCCGGATAACGCGTGGCGTCGATGGGGTCTATTGGGGCGGCTTGGATTCCGCTGTCGGACGCTTGTAAGAGTCATGGCTGACTTCTGCCGTTTGGATCCGATCAGGCAGAGGCAAAGTTGTACACTTTGGAAAGCTTTCAACTCTGCGGTGATGGCGAAGCGCGAAACTTGAAAAATTCAAAATTCTCACTCAATCAAGGGGGCGGGCACAAGTCCTTAAAGAATGAGAAAGGCCCACGAGCTGTTCGCAGTAGGTTTTATGTCGTCGTCGTCAAGTTTCATTGTCTTTGATGCTATACCAAGGCAACAGCTCCGCACCAAAAGTGCACTTCTTTATCATCCAGTCAAGTTGCGACTTCGGGTCCCAGACCGCTCCTCGCGCGCAAGGCAGATTGCGGATTGGCCATTTCAACTGGCCTCACTCTGGTTCTTTGGCGAAGGGAACCGACGGGGTAGTTGAATTCACCATCTCTTCTGCAGCTCGTATCGTCCCATCATGGCTGTGCACTCTCGCCGAGTTGCGCCTCAGAGGTGATTCGGATCCATGCTTGTGCACCTCCAGCACCAAATCACTCACAATTCCACTGTTTGATGCAATCCATGTGCCACGTTGCCTTGCCGCTCAGTCAAGACAGTGTGCTGCGCCCTGCACTGTGTCGAGAGCCTCATATTCCGGGCGTCGGGCTCTCGCGCGAACACGTCCAGAATGAGGCTCACGATTGTCCACGTCAACCCCTCTCATCTTTCTTGAGCCTCATGCATCCGCCGATTCCGTGCATTCCTCTTCGTACTACCATAAAAGATGCCGTTGTGTGTCCTACTTTTGATTACTCGATAGGCTTCACTATATATCGTCTCTGGTCGCATTATCATCCAGTCTCGGCTGGTCCAACTTGCCACAATGGTCTTTCTCCAGCACATTGGATCTGTAAATACAGGACAATGCTCTCCGATCGACAAACTCTGTCAGCCTGGACTCATTGGCTCTTTGGCCCCCAACTTGTCACCAACCTCGGAGATGCGCTGTCTGCCGAGTAAGTCGGCTGCAGGCTCGCAGTGCTGCTATGCCATGGTCAAGGTAGGTGCCTTCAACTAGTACTGGACCAAACTGACTCGTCAAGGCTCTGTTCCCAGGCCATTCGGCGAGCCCGGAGAAGCACAGATGCCGACAAAGACAGTTGAAAGGGCCTCCCCGAAGAATGAGCTGGGGGAGAAACCAGAGAAGGCATACTCCGGTATCTGAAGAGTGTCGGCCGAAGCAAACGCCAGACAAGACAGAGGAGAAAAAGGAAAACACTGGGCCAACCACTGACCCCGAGCCCGACAAGGGAAAATACGTTGACAATACCGAGCAGAGCACTGGGGAATGCACATTGCAGAGCATACAGGATGGGCTCAAGTCCTTGTCTATCGACAGTCACCCTAGGACCGTCAGCCCTGCGATTGAAGAGGCCTACAAGTCTGGAGAGCCTTTGACTCCTCCCGATATCGAGTGCTTTGAGGATGACACAGATGATTATTGGGCGTGGGACCAGGAGACGCAGCAGTTTCGGCACTGGGATGAGGAAGACCAAGAGTGGGTATACTTTCCAGAGATCTTTGACTAGCTCTGGGGATAGGATATATGCAACCATTCATTAATGCCATCAACTCGTGTAATACTCTTCCGAACTATACTCCGTACTATCGTCACTACTTCGTTACTACTCCGTTGCTACTCCGTGACTATGCTCGTTGCTAACTCCACTGCTCAATGACTTAATCCTTGCTCTCCGCCGGCTTCTCCGCAGTCTTTTCATCAGCCGAAAAGCTCAGGCTGATGCTGTTGACGCAGTGACGCTCGTCGGTGGGCGTGCTGAAGCCCTCGCCCTTGAAGACGTGCCCAAGATGACCGCCGCAGTTGGCACACACAATCTCGGTGCGCGCCATTCCAAAGGCTCGATCCTCGTGGCGGACGACGGCGCCGGGGATGCTGTCAAAGTAGGCGGGCCACCCGCACCCGGAGCTGAACTTGTGGCTCGCCTTGTACAGCGGCGCGCTGCAGCCGGCGCAGGTGTAGACCCCCTGCTCGGGGTAGTGCTTGTCAAAGGTGCCTGAGCTAGGAGCTTCGGTGCCCTTTTCGCGGAGGATGCGGAATTGCTCTGCCTTTGTTAGTACATGCATGGTTGAGCGGCCGAGAGAGTTACCTTTGTTGAGGACGGCCCGCCACTCGTCGTTGGTGCGTTTATCGGGATACGACATGTCGGAGGATTTGGAACCAAATAGAGCACCGAGGAAGGGAATACCAGACATGGATCGGAGATGAATTGGACGAGATGGAATTGGAGGTAGACGTGAGGGTCTCCGAGTGAAGTTGGAGAATGTGTAGATGAGGGTGGACAAGAATGGAGAGAAGCGCATTGGCAATCAAGTTGTAGTGATGGACTCTTATATCTGCTTCAGGTGAAGCTCATGGTCGAGTGTTTTACTGCGTATTGTCTTGCCGCCTGCGGCGAGGTGACAAATCATTCTGTGGAATCGAGAATAGTTGCATCATAGAAGCGCAGCACAGCCACTAGCATTACTACGTAGCTCTATTACTGCAAGTCTGCAACGGCTCAGCCCAGTGCTAAATTCCAAATACCGACAACCAGGAACTGACCGGAAATGATCTGTCACGACGGATATCAAAGTGTGGCTGAGCCGGATAATCCGACTAGAGTTCGGTTGAGACAGAAAGAAAACAAAACAATGCATCTATTCACATGCGTGCGTATCTGCAATCAGCATGGAACCTTGTCTCCAGCTCATGCAGCACCAAACACTGTCAGATGTGGCGGTGCACTCCAGGGGTACTTATTGCTGGGCTGCACTAACGCTGGGCAGCTAAACCACGACACTGACCACCTTGGCACCTCCCTACCTCCAGGCCGCCATCAATCACTGGCTAGGTTGCCACTTTCAACATCTCAAGCACTCGCAAGGAGCGCTCCGCATCTTCGACTGCCCTCGACGGCGACACCTTCACCCTCGCGCACACGAATCGCCCGCAATGTCTAGGAGAGCCCCGAACCCCGCCGCTGAGCGGGCGGCGCAAAACCAAGCTACCATCAAGAGTCTCCTCAAGCTGGAGCCGAATAAAGTCTGCGCCGATTGCAAGAGAAACAAGCGTAAGTTGTCTCTCCCCACCCCCAGAGACTTGCTGACAGTGTAGACCCCCGATGGGCTAGCTGGAACCTCGGCGTCTTCATCTGCATCCGCTGCTCGGGCATCCATCGCGGCATGGGCACTCACATCAGCCGGGTCAAGTCGGTCGACCTCGATTCCTGGACCGACGAGCAGCTCCAGAGCATCCTCAGCTGGGGAAACGCGCGCGCCAACAAGTACTGGGAGGCCAAGCTGGCGTCGGGCCACGCCCCCTCCGAGGCCAAGATCGAGAACTTTATCCGCACAAAGTACGAGCTCAAGCGCTGGGTCATGGAGGGCCCGATGCCGGACCCCGCTACGCTGGACGTCGAGGGCGACGACGACGTGCCCCTGAGCATAGTCAAGGAGAAGCAGGTTATAGAGCGCAAGGAGTCCATCAGGAAGGCCTCGTTGGGTCATTCACAAGCCCCCAAGGCCGTGCCCCCGCCCCAGGGGGATCTCATCGGCGGAGATCCGGTTCCTGTGCGATCAAGCAGCGCTGCACCTCTGACCAAGGTTCCTCCCAAGGCGGAACCGGCTCCTCCGAGAACCACAAGCACAAAGGATTCGTTGCTTGGGCTCGACTTCTTTGGTGAGCCGGCAGCCCCTCCGCGACCAGCGAGCACGACAGGCACCGCCCCTGGTCAGTCTCGTCCCGATCTGAAGCAATCCATCCTGTCTCTGTATGCCACGGCACCTCGACCACAGGCTCAGCCTCAACCGCAGCAGCCGCAGTCTGGTGGCTTTGGCGGCATGTCTTCGCCCACCATGGCCCATCACCCCCAAGGTTCAGTCGGCGGCTTCAACGATGCCTTTAGCAGCCTCAGCATGTCCAGCGCGCCCAAACCCGCTGCTCCCGATCCGTTTGCCAGTCTTGGCACCGCGGGCCGCACCACGTCCAGCAGCAATGCCTTTGGTGGTCTCGGAGGAGGCAGTTTCTTTGATAGCAAGCCTTCCCAGCCGGCTGCTTCGACGCATCAGAAG
>JABFEX010000452.1:0-56793 GCA_013623515.1 Fusarium illudens | reverse complement strand
CCATCCCATCCCATCCCATCCTGCCGGCATATGCGGGTGATACCGTTCTTTTTTTCACAAATGGTGAACCGTCTATGATTTCTCCGAGAAAAATGGAAACAGATGGTAACGAAAAAAACAAAACAAGCATTAGCCGCCTCCTAAATCAGTTGCTGTAAACCCCCACCCCGAGTTTTTGAATCGTATGTGCTCCGCAGTTCTGTCGTCTCTCCACTAACAAGGGAGAGGAACTGCTCCAACGCCAGTCCATCATGTAATGCATGCTTTCTTGTGAATGCTCGCGTAGAGAAAGTAAGATGAGAGCGACTCCGCGCGTGTCGGAGAAGTAGTAGATGTGTTGAAAGACATGACCGACTGGATCACCGATGTAGTCCTCGATAGCCCCGGACATCAGTCCATGTATGACCAATGCGGCGTGGGTCCCGGACGTTCGTGTCGTTCTACCGGCGTGGCGCCTGGTTACCGCTCCTTAGCTTGCTGACGTTCTCCTCCGTCAACGAGTCTCCAGTCTGTAGTTCTTGGTACGAGTTCCTTCTGTAGCTTGACGGTCCACCCGCAGCGTCGATGAGCTTTGTCTCTTGAAGCCTGTTGGACCATTCAGTCTCCCCCTCCGGCCGCCTCACCTGAGGCGCGAGTTCGGGCGCCGTGGTGTCGAAAGGAGACGGCTCGTTCTGTCCGTTGGTCGTCAGCGGCCGTGGTGTAATGGGGCTGTTGCTGTTGTTGTTAAAGTCTTCGGATGTGCGCCCAGCCGGTGGCATATCGTCGATGCCCACATGTGGAATGTCTGCGTTGTCGCAGTGCTCGCTCATCTCTGAACAATCCGATGTGGAAGGATCCGGTGCTGTGGAGGCCCGACGCCGGGCGTGGCACCATCGCACCAGCATCTTCTCCAGTATGACGCTCCTGACAGGCTTGGCCAAGTAGTCGTCCATACCAGCCCTGGTGCACTTCTCTCGATCGCCCTGGATCGCCGATGCTGTCATGGCCACGATTGGGACATCCTGAACAATCGGCTTGTAAGGGAGGTGATGCCTCAGGAGGTGTGTACACTTGTATCCATCAATGATGGGCATCTGCACATCCATCAGGATGATGTCTGGCTTCGGTTTGATGCCTTGGTGAACACTCGAGAGGTATTCCAACGCTTCCTTTCCATTCCAGGCAGCCGTCACCTGGAAGCCAAGTCGTCCGATCGTTTTCGTCGCAATCTTCTGGTTGATGGGACTGTAACTGTCAGCTCTCGACTTCTCCAATCATTCCATTCATGACTTACTTGTCTTCAACCACCAAGATGTGGATCTTGGCTCTTTCTGACGGGGGTAGCTCCTGGTCAGGGCTTGAGGATGCTGAGATGCCAAACCGGGCTCGACGAGATCCTGAGGAGCCTCCTTGCATTCCATCCGACGCTGGAGGAGTGCCGACAATTTGATCATACTCAGAACTGGTACAGGACATGCTTAATTCCGATTGAAGTCGGTCAGGAATGGCACCTGCGTTGGCAAGACCAGCTTCTGCTGGACCGCTTGGCTTGTTGAAGGGGATCCAGAAAGTCGCCCTGGTTCCAACACCAACATTCGAGTCCAGCGAGATCCGCCCATGCATCAGATCCAGCAAGTTCTTGCAGATAGTCAAGCCCAGTCCAGTGCCTCCGAATCGTCGTGCCGTTGATGCGTCGCCCTGGCTGAAAGGCTGGAACAGCTTCTTGCGAACATCGTCTTGAATACCAATACCCGTATCCTCAACCATAAACCGGACCTCAATGGATTCGGCCGTCTCCTTCTCAGCAACCACTGAGAACCTAACGAATCCTTGATTCGTGAATTTGATACTGTTAGTCAAGAGATTCGTGAGGATCTGTCGTACGCGCCCAGGGTCTCCGATAACGACCAGGTCGTTTGCGATGCCGTCTCCGATATCTGAATGGAAGTCGAGATTCTTGCGTTCCACGGCGAACTGCAGCATCCTTCCGACCTCTTTGACAATATGAGACAGCGAGAATTGTACTTCTTCAATGTCCAGACGCCCCGACTCCACCTTTGAAAAGTCCAAGATGTCGTTGATGACGGTGAGGAGTGATGTTGCTGAGCTTTGGATGTTTTCAACGTATTCTTGCTGTTCCTCGTCCAGGTGCATTCCAGCGAGTAACTCGGCCATGCCCAACACACCTGTGATGGGAGTCCGGATTTCGTGAGACATGTTAGCTAGGAACTGACTCTTGAGTCTGTTGGCTTCCTTGGCGGCTGCTTCATTGGCAATGGCCTTTCGCTTCTCCTTGGATTGCTTCTCCAATGCTCGCTCGCGGCTCTTGAGTTCGGTGACGTCCATGATGACACCAATCACACCCTCGATATACGTATCGTTCCTTGCGCCGCTCTCTTGAGTCTTCTTGCCAAACATGGGGAGGAAGCGAGTCCGGTACCAACGATCGTCTGTTCAAGGTTAGCAAAGTGTTATTGAAAGGCTCAAGCTTGCACAAATCTCACCGATTCCGTGTTCCTTGACGTCTTCCGCAACCTGCCCATCAAGAATCGACTCGATGGGCTCCAGGAACTCTGGGCGTTCGCCATCGGCGAGCTGTGCGGTCAGGCGGTTGAACACCTTGTACATGTTCTCTCCAACGAACCACCTCGTTCCGTCATGGTTCTCTTCGTGGGTGTTGTTCCAAATCAACGCGCCTTCAAGCATCGTCACTCGGCGCTTAGGATCGACAGTGAAGATCGTAACATGGGAGTGAGCAATGACGCTGAGCAGCTGCTGCCGTGTGCGTTTGGAATTCATCTTGGTCTGGATGCTCTCGTGAACGTCGGTACAAGTCCCTGGTTTCAAGTTCAGCCAGAGAATGGAACAGTATCAGCATTGCACTTACCAAACCACCTGTCGACCATGCCAGTCTCCTTGTTACGCTGGGGCAATGCCCGTCCGAGGAACCAGCGCCAGTGGCCTTCTTTGCTTTGACATCGGTATTCCGTCATATAGGGGTCGCCCGTGTCCAGAGAATGTTGCCACCTTCTTGTAGCCTCGACAAGGTCGTCTGGGTGGAAAGCATTCATCCATGACTTACCAAGGCTAGTCTCCGGAGTCAACCCTGAGTAATTGTAGAACCGAGTGTTCCAGAAATCCACCAGGCCATCCGAGGTTGCAGTCCAGACCAGCTGAGGCATCGTATCGCAGATAAGCTTAAATCTTTCCTCATCCCTCTCCTTAATCTGCGTGATTTCCTCTGTCATGACGGTAACATCGCGACCTGTGACAACACCCGCAAGGAAGTCGCCTGTAGAGTCATCTCGGATCGCCTCTCCAAGCACATCGAAAACAAGCTTCTTCCCAGCGTCATCGTACATACCCACACGAATACTACTAAAAGGAATCTCGGTCTTCAGTAAAGTCGAGATGGGATATTCTGCAACATCCAACCGGCGCGAAAAGTCCTCGGTGTAAATGTGCCAGTACTGGAGGAGATCGAAGCCATTGACTGACGTGTCGAGCGGTGCATCCTTCTCAAACAACTTGCGGGCCGCCGAGTTGGGGAACGTGACACTGCCGTCCTTCCACATTGCCAGGATAGGCATCTGGGTGTTGTTTAACAAGGCGTCTTTCATCAGCAGCATCTTCTGTAGGAGCGATGGTGTGCTAGAATGAGACGCAACGGATGGGGGCCCCATCGGGGGGAAAGGGCTCGATGACATGGTGACGATGCCGGGACTGTGAAACGAGGGCGAGTTCGAATCTCTGCTAGATGCGACTGAGGATGGATTGGAGTGAGAGATGGACTTGCGCTCGGCAGCCTCGAGGATACTCGGTCTCGCGATGGATTTCTTGGTGTTGGAGAGCGTCGACTTTGGTGATTGGGTGTTGGTAAAGGTCAGCGTGAAGAAAGCTTGCCGATCCTCAAGCTCCCAGATAGTGATGATCATCTTGGCAAAGACCTGGTAGTCCGACTCCTTGGCTTTATACCTGTTGTCGAAGGAGGTTCTGCTAATACCTTTTCGGGTGATGACAACCTCAACAACAGCATCCTGGGTCTGGCGAGCAGGAGGGCTGGGACGGCTCTCGGGGATGGGCATGCTGGTGGTTGGCGTCGCGTCGCCACCTAACTGGGATTGCTGTCTCGAGTCCCTCGCCGGCGCTCGTACGCCCATCTCGTCGACCAAGGTCTCAAGGAAAGCCTCCCATGTCGCCCACACAGGCTGTCCGTCTTGTAGCATATCGATTCCGACCTGAGAGAGGGTCTGGCCCCGGAGATGCTCGATAGGAGTGGATACATCCTCCTCGTCCGAATCTTCTGTAACTATCCCCAACATTCGACCCATTGCCTCATTAGCCAAAACGACCGTCTTGAGATTGTTAAGAACCAGGGTCGGCACTGGCAGGTACTGCATAGCTGAGAAGGCAAGCTGGCCGGGGGAGATGGCAGGCATAGTTAAGCGGAAGGGACTCTGGGAAGGCGATCTCGAACCGCCCCCGAGGGGATCCCGGAGGAAGCGTCCTCCACCAAGCAAGCGAGGGCTGCCATCTTGCCTGTTCGATTCGTTGGCCAGATCCGCAGCAGCTTTCGGTCGCGCAGGGTTGACTGCGGTTGGAACAGGCGCCTGGATTTGATTAGGATGTGACTCGGAGCGGCTCAACGGGAAACCAGTATCGTTTACAGCTGCGACGGGCCTAATAGCTCGGGATTGGCTGCTGGCACGAGGTTGTTCGGGAGGGCTCATGTCGGTTCTGCCCGTCACGAGGCATCGAGAACGATAGCCGTGTCAAGCGACTTCGGAGTCGAAGAGAAACGATAGTTTAAAGAGAATAGGACAGAATAGAGTACCCAAGAAGAAAAAGTCGAGGGTTGGAAGATGGCGCCGCAATGGCCGTGGGGAGCAGTGTCTGACCCTCTCGCGACGCGGACGGCCTCGACCTTGAGACAGGGTCTAGACGGCTAGTGGCCGACGAAGCTTGCTCTACCACGAATCGACAAGTGACCGCCGACGGGGAATTGGCATGGCGCAAAGGGAGGATATGGTGAGAGTAAGACAGTACGTGGCGAGGGGCCTAGCTCTTCTGGATGCGGCGTCGACGGGAACAGGATTTAACTTTTGGAAGGTGTTACCCAACCAGCTCGGGTGAGGTGAGGTCAGGTCAGGTCAGGCAACAGTTGGTTGGATGCCCGTTATCGCCCAGTCGAATCCAGTAGCTCCGGTCGAGACGACGCAGAAGGTTCCGTGATGGACGAGGTGCGTAGAGCTGGCAGACTCTGGCAGGCGAGCGGCCGCGATGCAGTGGAGGTCGAGACGATCTAGGGCGGTTGGACGAGACAGCTAGAGGTGTAAAAGGACGATGGAACTCAAGCCCGGAACCGAGGGAGAAGGACCAGGTTTGAGCGGTGGATGGGTTAACCCGGGACGCCCTTTCAGTCCCGACACGGCACGACACGAATGGGCAAAGAGCAATGCTTAATGCAACTTGCTCGAAAAGATAGAATAGGCAATAGATTGTCCGTCCGAACGTGAAGGAAGGGGTGGTGGAAGAGGGCCCTGAAGATGGGACCCTGAATTGACACCTTCTGCTGGGGGGACCCGACGAGCTGAGACGACACGGCGGGACGGACATGCAGTTGAAAGAGCACCGACGGGCGGGGGCTTACGAGGGTCCAACGCCCTTACGGGGTGGCCTTACGGGGTGTTGCGGGTCCCCGGGGCGCACCTCTTGCTTGGGCTTGGGGGGGTGAGATGGATGCTGCCCGCGAGGTGGGTCGGTATCGGTCCCTCGACTGGCCGCCGCGGCGTGCCAGGCTTGGCCAGGGTCGGGATCACCTCCACAGCGTGGGGCCACGCCTTGTCTGCGTGTGTCCAAATGCCGATCGAGGACGACAATGGCATGGCCTGGCAAGCCCTGGTTTCTGCGGTGAGCAGGCTGGTTCACGCGAGAGAGCTCGTCTCTTGATGGCACAGACGCTACCTATGGTTACCAGCTCGGCCGGCAAGGTAGGTAGGTAGGCAGACCGTCGCACGGCCGCAGAAGGAGTCAGATGGCGGGCAGAATTGGATATCAGCCCAAGCACACTTGTTCGGTGAAGCCCAGAATCGGGACTATTTTAGCCTTGGTGGTTCAAAGGGCGACGGGAAGCTTGTTAGCACAGATGACCACCAGCTCGCCCGCTACAGATAGGCTGGTAGAGGTAGGTTCTCGGACTAGAGGTAAGGTAGAGTCCACTACGGCGTCCTTACGTAGCAATGAGAACAATCCCGCCAACACACCTTACCCAAGAACCTGGTAGCCCGGTCGGTCCAACCTTGGCCGTTCCAATGGATCCTTCTCAAGGGCGAGATGGAGCTTCTATCAGAGTTGTGTGTGCCCAAGGTCGCCAAGTCAGGTACGGGGACAGGGCGGTTAGCACTATCTAAACCTACTGCCAGTGCCAGTCCACAAATGAGCAGGGTGTCACGCAGTGGAAAGGTTTGCGCGGATCCGTCCCATGTGGTTGGATATCCTCGATCCTGGCAACACCAACAACACCACAAAGTTGATGCCGGCCTGGTGGTTCCATCCCAAAAGTCACCGGCTGAGATTGCAACCCTGTCCGCCCTTCGCCTAGAAAGGGCAGGTTAATCCCGTCTGATCCGGTAGCTGTCATTCGACGATGATTCCGTCACTAGGTACTCTCGCCATCCAGGTTGAACTTGGAGCCTCAACTTGATCTCGCAACGGAAGCCCAGGGTTATTTGCTAGCAGGAGCTACAGCATGGGCTACTGCGTAGTACAGCATGAGCTGTGGTCCAGGTGTTGGGCGTTCACTAAAACAATCCATCCATGGAACCCGGGCGCCCACACCCCGACTGCGCCAGTGGCAAAAGAGGGCCCCCATCCAGCCAAGCTTTGGCGCTTCTCCCTCTCCTCTCCACCTCCACCTCCACCTGCCCTACTCCCTTCCGCTCCTCCAACACTCCATCCATCCCGACCGACCATCGGCCGCTTTCAAATTCAAACATGATCCCAGTCATCATCATGGATTTTCAAAATCCACCGTTGGAAGGGAGCATGTGAAGCACACCCACTTGCCACTTACTATACTTGGCACAGGCGCTGCGCTCCTGGCTAAACCGCCTGACACCGGACGAATTCTGCGTCTATCCACCACCGGCTGGAGGTTGACACTAACAAGGAGCTTGGAGGTACGGATACCCAACGGCGAACATTGCTTGCTATTTTGCACAGCGGCAATTGGGTCTCTCGTCAACCCCAGGCCAGGGCCAATAGCTGCTACTACACATCTTATGTACTGCTGCCCTCTCCCACACAAACACACGACACGCTTCGCTTCCTAGGTATCTGGGTTGCAGTCACAGTCACACCCGCATGCCGGCCCTGTCCATCTGTCGCGGCACCCCACTCTGGAAAATGCACGACACAGGAGATCGCGGGAACCGACGAATGAGACGGCCCTCTTTCAGGCACCGCGCGAGGGATCCAACGACGACGAAGCAGCTGGAGGTCGAGAGCAAGGGACGGGGATAAAAAGCAAAACCTCAGCAAGAGACTTCTCGCACCAAGGCATGCAGAGTTGATGAGATCCACTCGCACGCCGATTCAGCAGTTCTCAACCTCGACCGGCACTGGCAGCTTAAGGTCGAGGGTTCCCGGGTGTTTCGAGTGGCGAGATCGCTGCCCGGCAAGTGCCTGGTCTTATTTGCATGCAGCCGTCGGCTCATGAGCGTGCTGGTGAATTGGAACCCTCGTCACTGAATCCCCTCAGTTGCAGCATGAGATGCCTCCCCAAACGCCAAGCCTACAGCCAAGCGTTTGTTTTACCAAAATCACTCCGAACATGCACATCCTGGTCCACTGGCTTGCGCCAACATGTCTCTGTCCATTTGTGGCCCTCTCGATGGGTTTCCACGGGCGACAGACGAGGGTTGTCGAGGTCTATTGTGGTCTGGCCTTGGGTCCATGGCCGTCTAGAACCTATCGGCTGGGCCAATACCATCCGCGTTCTCCTAACAAAGCGAAAGGGCTGTCGACGCCCTGATACATGCCTATGCCGGATACAATCATGCTGCTTATCTGAGACTGTGCGAACAGGGCAAAGTCCTCTGTGGATGTGGTGGGGCATCATCTCGAACCACCATGGGCGAAAAGGTAACATTCACGGATCCATGGCGCTCCCGCAGAGCAGTTGTTTCTGGACTGCCGCTTCAAGCGTGTGCGTCCCGTTCTCCTCGGTTAACCCGAATCCATCTCCCCCAAACCACCGGTTCTCCTGCCTCGTCTGAGAAGGTCCAATCGCCATAAAGCTCCGATGGCGTCCGAGCCCGCGCCGCAGATCATCTCCAGTTTCGATCGGCGCTTTCCCCAAACCTGCAAAGCTCCCAACGTCATCTTCCTTGGGAATCTCAGGGCCACGATCTGATGCTCGACCCCTGCGCCCTGGTTTTGCCCCGAAATACTTGGCTGTCGTGAGCCCATACCGGCAGAGACCAGCAGAGCCTTGCAGGCCAAGCCGCTGCTGCGGGCTCGTTGCTCACTCAATCTGCCGCGATGAAGTCATCACTGACCGACAGCCAGAGCCAGAAGCAGGGTTCAAGGGGTATCAATTCTTCAATTCAGGTTATGCATCGTCTACTGACCGCCGACGATGTAATGGTCAGCCTATCCTGAACTATCCTTCATCTTTCCACAGGTTGAACAGGTCCACCATTGTCTCTCCATCTCCGTCCCGCAAAGGCTACACTGCCATGTCTGGGGTGCTGAGGAAGCTTTCGCCGTCGATCTCGTTGTTCGCGAGGCGGTAGGGCTCTGCTGTCGATCTCGTGGCGGGCTCTGAGTCAGGTCGACAACGACTGGCCTTCTCGCAGGCTTCGGCGATCTGGATCGGCGGTTGTCCATGGCCTGCGTTGCCTTTGCGGGCCGCTCCATCCCGCAAGCATCGCAACAGAGGAAGGTGGCGGGATTGTGTAGTGTGCAAGTGTCGCATGTCCAGCCTCGAGACTCTCTCGCTGCAGCATTGGAACCGTGTCCCTCTCTCCCAGCTTCACTGCCCAAAGATCGTCTCGAACCTGGACTACTGGGCCCCCCTCGGTCCGGCATCACTGTGCCACCGCCGTTGCCAGTGGGATTATTGGCGGTTGGGGGGATATAACTGCTTCCATACTTGGCCTGTTTATCCTCCTGCACCAACTCCCAGAGAGCCTGCGCGATGGCTGCGTCATTGGCCTCATCCTCCTCAGCCTGTGTTCGGAAGCCGTTCCTTGTAGCTGCATCAGCAATGTCCCGGATCTGAGACTCGTCGAGGTTATCTGTTGCACAACCCCTGAGGGTCCTGTTTCGTCGCTCAGCTGCATCTGCAATGGCACTGCGAATATCCTCGCCTGGCCGTGGGCCAGCTCCTCCTAGCCGTTTTCCAGAGCCAGTACCACCAGGCCGAGCTCGACGCTTCTCAGCAGCTTCTCGCGCCAGTCGACGAGCTTCGCGTGGCGGCATTCTGGAACCTCCCAGCCGATGTCCCTCAGACAGGAACCCTTCGCCAGTATAACCCTTGAGGGCCAGGCCCTGGTGTTCGTCACGGAGTTGGTCCCAGAGAGCGTGGAATTTTGAATCGTGGGCGTCGTGCATGATATGGGACAGCTCGTGGAGCATGGTATCGATGACGCTCTCGAGGGACATGAACTGGTTCCGATCGCCAGCATGCCGCAAGCGCAGGCATATCTTCATACCTCGGTTTACATTGAGTCCTGCATTCATGTTCAATACGAGTTGCAGTCTTACTAGCACCATGCACACGAACCTAGGAGGTTATCCTGCTCGGGATAGAACTCGGCCAGTTCCCGGACCTTCCAGTTACGCGCTCTCATAATGGGCTTGACCAAAGAGGCCACCTTTTTCAAGGTGTGCAGCGCATCGCTTGCTCTTGGGAAGCTGTTCAAGTGAACGTACGACAGAACCAATGCATCGTGTTCGGGCATCGTTGTTGACGTTGCTGCCATGTTCGGCAGCGAGCTTTGAGGTGATATGCAAATATCACGATGGATGGACAAATAGGTCAACGGGTGTGTGTTGAGAGCGACGGTGATGTCGGTTAACTAGCGAGTGTGTGCATCGATTGACGATGATTACCGACTCATTTCTGTGGCAGTGATGATGATCTGGCCACGTCAAGTGACAGGTGCCTTGGGCTGTTTGCCCCTCCAGGCAGTTGAGCAAAGATTCAAGGACGCTGGAGGTCGATGGAGGCTGACGGAATCAGCCTAGAAATTTCCCGGTTTCTCTAGCCGATGACTAATCGTCATTGCAGACAAAGAGCTTCAGCGGATATCACCAGGTAATGTGACCAGGCGGTTTTTACGCCATTATTCGTTCACATATTGTCTTTCATCTACTCAAGTGAGCCCTGTTTCCTTTTACTTCCGGTGAGTTCCATGCCGGGGCAGTCTCATTCGGGCTTCCTAGCTATAGCCCTCAGTCTAACATAGGATATCATCTCCCCACCTCCAGGGTTCCGGCAAACTTCACGCAGCACCTCTATGCATTCCTGCACCGCTTCTTCTCTCTCCGCTTGCCCTGGAACGGCATCTAGAAATTTGCTTGCCATCAACCGCATCCAGCCCTCTATACCACCCTTGTCAGCGGGTGTAGGCCGCCACTCACGCTCGGCCCGTTCAACCACAAATCCTGCCTCCTCCAATGACTTTGTAGCCCAGACTTCATCCGGGAAGAACCAAGGGTCGGCGGCCAGTGCGGCTTTCATGCCGACGCGGCGAGCTACGGCGCCAAGGGCCGCTGTCCGCATCTCGGAGACATTGCCCAAACCGCCCATCTCGAAAACAAAGGAACCACCTGGGGCGAGAGCGGCGTACACGCCTTTGAAGAACTGAGCCCGGGTATCCTCTGGTCGCAGGATCCAGTGCATGGCTGCGTTGGAGAAGGCTTTGGTAAAAGCTCCTTGTTGGAGCTCTGGTTTGGAGACGAGCTGGGTGGCATCGATAGCTGTAGCAAGTCAATACACTGAATCAGGAACACTAGACCATGTTCTACAAAATATTGGGAGAGCTTACTCTCAAACGTGGAGTTCTTGGAATCCTTGCACAGTTTTCTAGCAGCCTCAATCATACTAGCCGAGCTGTCAATGCCGTGCAGCGAACCGCTGCCTTGAGCCAGGATCTTGGCGAATTCGACATTCAAAATGCCGTCTGCGCACAGTCAGTCAGCCAGAGTCGATCAGAAAGGAATCTAATTGATACTCACCACCACACCCAATGTCAAGAAGCACATCGTCCTTCTGGAGGTCCAGCCACTGGATGACTTTTGTCGCAAGCTTGGGCACAAAGGACGCCGAATTTTGGTAGTCCTACCGCGCGTGTAAGTGATGAGGCTATCGCCAGAGAAGTGGGGAATGCACTTTGGAAGACCACATATCCTTTTCTTGAGCCATGATTGAATTGTAGGAGATGATATCTTGCGTGTAATTGTGTTTAGGTTTGGATATTAAAATAAAGGGATTTCCCACCTCTTTTATACCCGAGAGCCCGTTGCTTGCTTACCGCAGTGAGGAGAAGCTCAGGAGCTGGCGCCGAGATCGGAGTCGTGAAGCTACCCTGCAAGACTCCATTTCCACCCCCAGATTGTAAACGGTCCAACCTCATGACCTAAAGCGTAAATTTGATTCGCTTAAATGGAGATTCGGCATAATCGGGATAGCTAATCTTGTCTATGTCAGGTCATGATAGGAACTAGCGACATATTCCCGCCGGTTGTCGGTGAAATTGGGTTAACTGTCACTCCAGATCCAAGATAACACCCCAAACTATCAACTACATGGACACCCCAGTATTTTCCCTTCCTAGCTAATCGAGCTCTAGCAGGGGAAATCGATCTTCACCCAAGGCATCCTCAACCCTCTTCATGATAGCCAATACCTTTTCCTCTTCTAGCCGGCGGCCAACAACCTGAACACCCACAGGCAAGCCATGCATGGCGTCCGCGTCATAAAGCTTGTACGCACCCTGAGCGATACCATTGAGGCTCTTCAGTTTGAATCCAGCTGGTAGTTGATCCTTGGCCCTGTCAACATGTGTTACGGGCAGGACACCAGCAGAATAGTCGAGCTGTAGCAGATTAGCACATGGCGACGAAAGTGTAGTTGAGGCAACATACCAAATTGAACATGAAAGTGTAGCCACAGCTACTGCAAGCGTCATGCATTCCCTTGTGAGGAACAGCCGGAGTCGCGTTCGGAGGGGTAATCAAGCAGTCGACGTCAGACTTGTCCCACCAGTCGAACCACTTCCTCTTATACAATTCACGCTTGGCGTTGAGTTGCCAGATCTCGCTGCCAGACTGGGGATGCCAGTTGCGCAAGAGTCCAGCCCAAACGGGATCTCGTCGGACATACTTGACCCAGAGATAGTGCAGGTACTTGATGGGTCGAGGAAGGTTGAAGTAGTAGGCCATCTGAGCCGCGCCGGGGTCATTCCATTCGCCCCATCGGAAGAACGACTTGACCGTCTCGAGACCGTCGCTGCAGAGGAGAATCGATGCAAGGCACAGAGCTTCATACGGTGAAGGAGGGTCGATTTCAACAATCTCATGGCCTGCTTTTCGTAGAGCGGCTTCGGTGATCTCCAGGGCTCTCTTGCAGGCAGGGCTTGGATCCACGACGCCATCTGTCCGAAGAATGCCAACCCGAAGGCTCTTTTGCTCTGCGAACTCTTGCTCAATGTCGGACCTCCAGGGGAGAGGGTGACAGGAGTAGTCGTACGTCCAGGGCTTCATTTGAATCATTGATCGAGTGAAGTACGTCAAGTCGTTCAGCGTTCTTGCCATGGGGCTGTACACTGCTGGCACGCCATCCTGGCCGGGCATGCTGGTGACCACGCCTGTCTTGAGCCATCTTCCAGTGGAACACTTCAGAGCGTAGATTCCAGAGAAGTGAGCTGGACAGCGAACACTTCCAGCGACATCGCTTCCAATGCCAATGCGGCCGCCGAGGGCAAGAAGGGCACCCTCACCTCCAGTTGAGCCACCCGCGGTGTACTTGCTGTTGTAAGGATTTGAAGTCTCACCCCACACATCGTTGGACGACTCGAAGCTGAGGAGGGTGATTGGCACGTTGGTCTTGACATATGGCACGGCACCAGCGTCCTTGAGCATTCTCACGGTATTACCGTCAAGCTTGAGAGGCTTCCCCACATGCGTGCTCATTCCCACAGTGCTGTCATAGCCCTCAACTTCAACGGTATCCTTCAAGCTCACAGGGATGCCAGCCAGAGGCCCCTTGAGGTTGATGGAACCATCCGTAAGCCACTTCTCGGCCGAAGTGAGCAAGACCTCTGTTACACAGTTGGTCTTTTCATGTGCTTTGAGGGCAACTTTGCCATAGGTGTGGAGGTAGTTTGCGGCCTTGCTCGAATCCTTTTGGACGTCTTGGACCAGTTCTTCGATGGGCTTGTCGATGATTTCCCGGTCCAAGACACTGAAGGGGGCATGGTAGGATGTAAGACCCTTGATCCGACATGCACGTTGCTCTTGTTTAAATTGACTAACACGGTGTTAGTTGAATGAATAGTTGACCAGAGTGAATAGGGGATGGATGTATATGCCACCCCAGAGAAAGACTAACCAATCTCGCCGATGTTGGAGGTAGTCCAAGAGGAACATGGCTGTGGATGTGGGGCCGGGTATATATAGACAAGCAAGAATTCCTCCGGGCAAGCAAGAGGAAGGAAAAAGGTCAAGCGAAGTTGTAAGTTAAAAAGAACAAGTTGAAGGAAGGACGATAGAAAAGAAAGTCGTATAAGAGTTGGACAAGAGGCAGATGGTCACGGGGTATCAAGATAGAGGCAGGAGTCGCCGAGCTCCGATCCGGCTGGGGAACCGCCCGGAGATGGAACCGTTGATTGCCGCTGGTCATTGGTTCCCCCGCAGTGCAACCCCGCTCCTGCCGTCCGTTCAGAGGGGCCGTGCTCCACTTTCCGGCAGTCACCCCCAGACTGAGATAGAGAGCCGTCCGATAATGAAGATCTGGACGGTCAGCTTTGGAGGCTCAGACTCACATAGAGACATACGAACACATATAAAAATCAGGCTTGAACAATTTCCACAGAAGATCTCTTTTCAATCTCTCCTTGCTATTTCACATATCTGGGCGAAAAGGGGGATGACATGAGAATTCCAAATCTTGGTCTCTTGTGGAGCTCCACGAGACCAACCCACTTCCACGCCCTTTGTCTTGTAGTTGATAACTTGTGGCTGGACATCCATGGTTTGCATGTACTCATTGAAGGACAGTAATTCCAGTATGGGGAGCTCGTCGGCTAACAGTGATCAAGCGCACCCTACATGAAGTAGGGCGGCTGTTGTTCACATGGACATGCCTTGTTTCCCACAGACTGCCCGCCACTTACTTGGACATCCCGAAAGCCCTCCCGTTACGTAACATGGGCAGTATGAAGCATATGGGTGTCGAGGGAAATGGTATGTCATGAAAAAAGCCGTTAATCTGGAAAAGCCACTATCGCAGCATACTGAGCGCCGCTTATGGAGTACATTAACATGGAAGGCGTTTGCATCGGGATGCCTCCAACATCCACACTAGACGCATGCCATGGATCCATCCATTGAGAAGCATCGACGGCCACTCTGTATCAACACTCCTCACATGTGATAGCGATAGCGATTCATTACTAAGCCAAGTTGTTGCATGAATTGGGAAATTCAACGACAGCTTAGTTTCCACAAAGTCTATGCTATAAATAGGTAAGCATCTATAACAAATCAACTTATTATAGCACTGATCTTTATGGCATTGATTTTAAAAGTCAAGATCGATGGGATATGGACTGCTTGAAGCGCCTTGAGAGAACCCGACTGGACAATGGGGCGTCGCTTGGTTACTGTTCATAGGTGCCAATATTTTCTCACAAGAACCTACATATCCCTGAACCACCGTCAATGAGCGCAACAATATCCGTAGATCTGTGTACTATAGCTATGCCCCTGCTTCTTCAACCAACACTTCATCCCAGAGCACGGCATTTTGACAGGGCATTGCTCATCCTTGCAGTCGGTTAACTAACTCACACGATATCTTACCGGCTAGCCGGCCACCGGAGCAGTATGCCCCGATCTCCGACGCGGAGATCGGGTGGCCCGTGCACCACACCTCTGCGAACTCGGCAATCAGAAGCTTTTCCAGCTCTCCACCCACCGTCCGCATGAAGTCCAATACCGTCCGTCATATGAACTGAGTTGAAACATCTTTCCTCTGACATCCAACCGCGATCATGTCGGCCGGTGACCAGCATTTCTTGGACGTGGTAAGTTGCGCCGTCTTTCCCGCTCGACGTCTCGTAGCTGACCATGGCTCTGCTGCAGCTGTCGAATGCCATTCCACCCCAAGTCCGCCAGTACACCGACGGCGTTACCGACTTCATCGATAAAAATGTCGACCGAGCCGCCGAGGTCGTCAGGGAAAATCTCTCTACGGTTCGATGGATACCCGATTCTGTGAGGCCGACGCCTCCCATGAAGCCGGTGGTCGAGATCATCGCCTTGTCCCGTTTTGAGAGGCTGCAAGACTGGGCGGTGAAGCATAAAATTTTGACGGGCGTCATCGTGGTCGCGTGCGGAGCCGCCGTCTACAAGGGCTACCAGGCGAGTCGCCTTTGCAGAAAGACGAGAAGAGCAAAGAGGGCTAGGAATGGCGGCCGTACAGAGGTCATCGTCATCGCCGGCTCGCCGAGTCTGCCTCTGACAAGGTCTCTTTCTCTGGACATGGAGAGGCGAGGGTTTATGGTCTACATTGTCTGCAACGCTGCCGAGGATGAGGCCATGGTTCTTGCTATGAAGAGACCTGATATCCGTCCCTTGAGCATCGATACTACTGACGTGAGTCTGCTCATTTTGATTTCAAAGCCCAATGCTGACACCGACCCCAGCCACCCAACGCCGGCGCTGCCATTGAGCATTTTGCTCTCTATCTCCAGTCCCCTCAAGCTCCTGGACCCGGAATGAAGCCAAACCAGCTCACTCTGAAGTCTGTCATTCTCATCCCAAGCCTCCACTACCAGACTTCTCCCATCGCCACTATTCCCCCGTCGAGCTTTGCCGACCTTTTCAATACCCACCTCCTCCAGCCGATCCTCACAATCCAGGCCTTCCTGCCCCTGCTCACCTCGCGCCTGAACCCTATCGGAGAGAAATGGGTCCCTCCCAAGGTCCTTGTGTTCACGCCTTCCATCATCTCGTCCATTAACCCGCCTTTCCATGCCCCCGAGGCTACTGTGTGCTCGGCTCTGTCTGCTTTTACCGAGGTTCTCACTGCCGAACTTCGACCTCTCGATATCCCCGTTACCCACATGCAACTTGGCACCTTTGACTTTTCCAGCTTCGTGCCTGCTCGAGGTGCCCATGGGCATCAAGGTCTCGTCAAGTCAGGAAACCCCGAGTCGCCTCTCGTATGGCCTGAGGGTGCCCGACATGTCTATGCCCGAAACTTTGTCGCACAGACCAGCTCTGCCATCTCGGGAGGCCGTATCCGCGGGCTGAGGGGTAGCTCTCTGCGAAGCCTCCATAACTCGGTCTTTGACGTGATCGATGGCTCCATCACTGCCGACACCGTGCGCGTCGGCCTCGGCGCTAGCGTCTACGGATTCGTCGGACGATGGGCCCCTAGAAGCCTCGTCTCTTGGATGATGGGAATCCGCCGAGTGGATGAGCTGTCCACCTGGAAGACGAGCTCGTACGAGGGCTCTGAGCAAGACGAGGAGAGCGAAAATGAAGACGCCGAGGAAGGAGGAGAGGCCTCGAGCGAGTTCGTCGCCGTTGCAACCGAGTCCAATGTTTGGAACAATGAAACCGAGGGAGCTCTCTGGACCCCTCAGACGTCCGAGACCTCTTGAACGAGGGACTCTTGATGATCTACACTGGTCATCTAATGGATCTTAATGTGTACCGCAAATAACGATGGGACATGAAAGAAGGATCTGTTCTGCTACAATAGACGCCGTCACGACTCCAATGATTATGTTTTTAACAAAATTTGACTCGAAGCTTGGTGAAAATACACATTTGCATTACTCTCTTTATCATCTCATGATTACGTTGATCCGGAGGATGTTCCCGAGGAACCCAAGGCCCAGGAACTGATTGGGTATCATTGCCATTAAAATACCAAGTACACGAAGCTTTTTGTGCCATATCCTTAGTGGCCTCTTCCATGGAATTGTCCCCTGCCGTGCGATATACCTCTTCCATGTAGGTCAAATCCTTAGTGACCTCTTCCACGGAATCGTCCCCTGCCGCGCCATTTGCCTCCTCTTCCTCCATGTCGGCCATGTCTGCCTCCATCGTCTCGGTCCCGATCTCGGTCGCGGTCTCTGTCTCTTGGCTGATCGCGTGACCTGTCCATTTCATCATCTCGTGCCATCTCCATCCGCATATCCTCGTCCTTCTTCTCCTCTGACTTGAGGGTTGGCTTCTCTAGGTTCTTGGACCACTTCGGATGGGCACCCTCCTTGCAATCCGGACCATCGGGGCAGAAACCGGCCAGATAAAAGCCGCAGAGCTTGCGGCGAACATGTTTCTTTGAACAGTTGGGCCCCAGCGGGCAGAAGCCCATGTCGTAGTGAGGACAAGGCGGCAGCCGGCTCTGAGGATCGATGTGAAGGTATAGACATTCATCGCCGTTTGAACAGTATCCGTTGCGCATGAAGAAGTTGCACTCAGGCATCTTGCGCAGATTATACTCGTGGAGGAACTCGCAGTGCTCGCCCTTCTTGCAGAGACCGCGCAGCCAGTGCTTGCAAACGAGCGAGTTGAGGCCGCCCGTGGGCTGCGACGTCCTCGCATCGGAGACGTGTCGCTCGGAGCATCGCGTGCCGTTGGGGCAGTGGCCGGACTGGAAGGCTTTGCAGATGGGCCGGTCGGGGGGCAGGCCGACCTGGTAGGTTCGCCGGAGGAAGGGCGAGAAGCGGAAGTTGTAGGGGGTCGCCGAGTGGTTGAGGATGGCGGATGCGATAGATTCGACGGATGTCATGTTGGGCAGGAGGCCGAGGCCTTTTTTCGGCGTAAGAGCGATCTCTATATCTCGATATTGGTGGGTAATTGTTGCTTGAGAGTGCGGGTGCTAAGTGTGTTTTGGCGCGATGAGAAGAAGTTGTTGTCGAGGTTCAAGTCGAGATAGGTTGGCAATTTCAACGCGCGCAGAAAGCTCCAGCAGCTTCAAAGCCCGTGACGATAGGCGCCTGCGGTGTGGGGAACCTTTGTCAGCGACCGAGATCGCCGCTAGCGGGCGCCACCCATCAGAGTCAACAATGGGAGCAAACATATCCGTAGCGATGATGGATGATATGGGGCTTTCGAAGCTTCTCATATCGGTTTTAATTAGATTCGAGTATAACAACTCCTGTACTAACACACTGACGAACCAAAGAAAGTAGCTAAATAGGAACGAGGCAATTCCAAATCCATCACTGTTGCCCCATGATGGCAAGTGCCCCCCCCGTTCCTCGCCCGTACCTGCCCTGTTGCATCTTGTGACCATCCATATGACCTCAACTCAACCCCCACGTTAATCTTTGGAACCTCCATCAATCTCAAAAGAAAATTCATCAATCATTAACTTCACACTCCTTCATCTTGCCGCCCAAGCCAACACATCAATGATCGAAATGAATCAAAGGTGAGAGCTCACATCGAAGCAAGAGTTCGCTTGACCTTCTGACCCATGTAGAAATGGCAGTTCATGTACCGGCGAATTGAACTGTTGAGAAGGCTCTCGCGAGCGCGGCTTACCATCTCGTTTCTCTGCTCTGGAGTCATCCCCAAGGCAGCCAACGGCTTGGCGGCAAACGCTTCGAGAGATTCCGAGATATTGGCCTGCATCAGCGTTCCCACGGTCTTGGACTTCTTGTCCCCTAGCCATGACGAGAGGGGAACCCTCTTGCTCACAACCTGGATGTGCCTGAAGCCCGCACGCTTGAGGGACTGCTTGATATCGTGCTTGCCAAAGCCGGTGCTACCATGTTTGCGCATGCCCTCAGCGCAGGCGTCAAAGAAGATCCGCAATGGATCATCTTGCTCCATGGTGTTGTTGTCGCAGAGTACCGAATGGTCAAACTCTTGAAACTCGATCCACCCTCCATATCTGAGGTGTCTTTCTTCTCGTCAGCGATCTCTTCCAACATCTCGGTATCGGGCTGCTCACTCGTGGGCATTATTCACCACAGCATCGAGGTCGAGCAGGAACCCGGCCACTCCCCTGAAGTGGACCAGATCGAAGTTGTTTCCGTGTGTCCATTCTGGATCCTCACAGTCTTCGACAAACATCTGGGCATTTAATGGCACCGACTCGGGCTGGATGGGCGACAGATCGGTTCCAACGACACTCGCACCCGGGTACAGGTCGGCCACTGCGAAGATCAGCTATGATTTGGTACAGAAACTTTGGGAACACGCTACCGTCTATTGCCCATGTTCCTACGATCATCGTCAGCATGAAGCCGTCAAGTCCCTAGGGATACTAACCGGTTCCTGTGCCGATGTCGATGATCTTTTGCGGAGAGTCACCGATATCCGACAAGAAGAGTTTACCACTCTGAGGTGATAGACCCGTTAGCAGCCGACCCGACCCCGGTTTCCTTAAGCTTGTGTGCCATGGTACGCACAAGTAGATGGAGCAACAGAGCGTGTTCGGTTTCTTCACGAAGCTGTTCCCCGGTATCATTGGGGAGGGGGTACCGCCCGCTCATGTAGCTGTGATAACGTCGACCATATTCGTACTCATAGCCATGAATGCTTGGCGGCAACGAGGTGGAGCAGCTCGAACTCAGATCCCACCTCGAATACTCAGATCTCTCCTCGTCATAGACGAGCTCGAACTCATCGGTGTCTTGATCTGTCAGCGCGTATGCGGACTCTATCCCGACGGTCGAAATGAGCGAGAAAGAGCGTGCGTCGTCGTCTTCCATGGTGTCGGATGGTCCCAGGGCGGAGGGCAGAGATTCGGTGGCAAGGGCAATAGGCAGGATCTGAGATTCATTACGCTTTATTACAGCGGGAATCATGTCCTCCTCGGTTGCGGGAACGCCACTTCGGCCATTTCTGTGAAACGACCAACTGCGACAGGTGCACAAGGCCAAGAACTCCAATCAACATATGCAAGAGGTCATGGGGATTACACGGTTGGTTCCATGACGGAGGGCCCACCCCGATGAACGCTCTTTGGTTGCCGACACTGGATCTTGACAAAGGAGTTCGCACTTGGCGTGCCTACGGTCTACTACGTACATACCGGCGCCAGTTGTTGGTGATGAGTTATGCGGTTGGCGCATCAAGGGAGTCTGCGATTCGGCTGTTGGGTTCAGTTTGCGCGAAGGGGGGGCGGAGTTTGTTTGCTTCACATGGCCCAAGCGGCGACACAGTACGGAACAGATGCCAGAGAGCCTTTCTGAAGAGCCGAGGGACAGGCGGATACACTTTCAGAGTGCAGAGAGTTTCTATCTGCAAAGTCTCTGAAGTGTATGTATTCCCATGGAGGTTGGGCGACAGGGTGCTAATAACGGTTCTGCTATATCCCCCCTCGAAACGGAAGGAGCCCTGACAACGGATCGGTTGGGCAGATCTGAGGGACTCGGCCTAGACCGGACGGACCGGGGTTTGGCATGCATCTGCCCTCGCTTACTACGTACCTACTGCTGTGCGAGGTCGACTTCTGCTTGTAGCCTCGCAGAAGACTCGCAGACTACCCACCACCTCGCGGGTCAGGTTCGGTCTCACATGCTGCAGGACTCGATGTTCGGTCTGCTGTTATCATCACCTATTCGCCGAACCTTGCTTGGTGCGTCACGCATCGACATTGCCCGCTCACCGGGTAATGGACATCGGCTATTCTCCCCCATGCCAGCCGAGAGGTATGCGCCTCGGACAGCTCAAGGCCAAGACAATGCAGCCAAGTCATGGACGGCTGGGGTGCAGACGAGCCTGGTGAGCTTATTGGTTTCAGTTCCTTGTGGTGTACTCTACACAGGACTGTTGGAGAGCTCCCTGTGTCTGTGCTAAATGCAGCAGTTAAATTTGCATCTGCTGGATGTAACATCATCTCGGACTTGTGCGAAAGCTGACATGGAGGCTCCGAATCGCCAACATGGCATCACACAACATTCCCGGTACGACGTCACGGATACAAGAGGGCCAAAGCCCCATGCACAATCAATCAACCCGTACATCCGGGGCGCGGCCGAGGCTGTGCGCATTAAACAATGGATCAGAAATAAAGCAACAGCTCTCTGAATGCGGCGACGGGGAAACACTCCGAGGGGCTCCGGATCGCTTCACCTCGCCCAATCCACCGTTGGAGGCTAAAAACAGAAAAGGCAGAGCATGACAGCGTGTCATACAGCTCCACAGAGTACGTACCGGGGCTCTGCACACACTACCGAGACAGTTGATTTCAGCAGAATTCCTTCTGGGCTTTGCAAGTAAGCTGGTTTGGATGGGATTGGACGTTGGCGCTGTGGTTTCTGGAAACGACGCTAACAGTTGTCTCTCAGCGTCGCCCCAACAAGGATCCATGGGATCCCAATGTGCCAGTCGGTCCCGGAGCCCATCGCTGCAGGGTTGCTTAATCAACCCCGGGCTGCCAGCCATGTGGAGGAAACGCCGGCGGCAGGTCACGCCAGTACGGGCGTGTGAGCTCGAGGGTCTGGAGTACTACGTAGGTTGGCTGGCAGTTGGTAAGAAACTCTCTCCCTCTGCCCTGCGTATACTCACTCTGGAGGCCGCTAGCCCCGGTGGCTGGTCTCTAGTTGACATTCAGATGATGCAGGATGGCGGCACGTCACGGTTTCTGAACGAGCAAGTGGGCCTGGCTCTTGCTTGGAGGTTTCGGGGATGGCGGAGATGGAGATGAGAAGGCCTGGGCTCAAAGGCCTCTCGGGTTATTAGGATGATTCATTCATGGCAAGCGGCGAGGTTCAGAGCCTGGTCCTGGCTCAACTTGGCTGTCAGGGCGAGCAGCTTGCCTGCTTGCAAGGACTGGGAGCTGAAGAGAGGGTGTTTCACTCCACTGAATGTTGCGCCCAAATGGCCAGCACCCCTGGCCGTTTTTTAATTATGGAGCCAATCTCACCATTTAGTGCGTTCCAAGTGTTCGTCGACCTTCCAGAACTTCGATGGCAGGGCGAATCCGTGGAGCCGCACGGCTGTCGACACCCTTATCGGAGGCTGTTGGGTCTCTTGTCTCGGCGCTTCTGGTACAACAGACAGGCCCTCGCACCGGGGACCTGCCTGGGATTGTCCTTGATGTCCATGACCGTCGTGGATTGTCCCGGTCCCCAAGATGGAGGAGGTTGAGACATCGAGGACGGCCAACACTAATGCTGCTGCTGAGAACAAGTCCCATCTTGGCTGAGACTGTTTCACCCCTTGGATCACGCCAATTCTTCAGCAGGATCACTCGCTCTGATCCTGCTGCGGTCCCGGTTCGAGCCCGGTTCAAAGCCGAGCCCTGCGGGCTCACGACAATGCCTCTTCAAACAATACTCCAGAGCCAGTCGGATTCAGCGACTTATACGGGGGAGACGCACGAGACACCCCGCTGTCCCATAGCCGCACGCACGCACACAAGGCGCGCAGGCTCATCTCCCAAGGACGGGACGGCGTCTACTCGGCTGGGTTCTCGGTGGGCAAGGCTCAATCAAGGGCACGCACAGATGTACGTGTCTCGTCTTTGCTGGCCTGTCATTGTGTTTCATCTTTTTTTTTGTCCTTTTCACGACAGGGCTGTATCGTGGTCCGGGGAGGCCGCGGCTTGTCTCTGTCAAGTGTCAGTGTCAGTCACTATCAATGCCTCAACCACCACCACCACCAACAGGCACGACGGAGGGGTAGCTCCTCGGTGCCTCGGGCGTCTTCGTTGAGGGTCATTACGCGGACAGACAGGGTCTCTGGGCCCTTTACGCGATGAGGCAGAAGAAAAGAGAGAGAGCGGCCTCGCCCGAATGTCCCGCTTCTGCCCAGCACTGGCCTGCCAAGCGCCATGGGGTTGTTGTCATTTGGCGATGTATTACATAGGTTTACCATGACCAAATTGGCGTGGTCCAAGGCTGATCCAAGGCTGGTCCAAAGCATTGGGAGAGACGGACTAATGAGAACAAGCAGCAGCACAGTCCGTCGGACACGACACCACACGACCCTCGAAGGCTCAGCTCTTGAGCCGTGACCGACTACTCCTACTACGTACTAACTACAACCAAGCATGACTCCCAGAGCGATTGCACAAGTCTCATCATCCATACATTTCTGAACGACTCCCCGCAATTATGTCATGCATCATGGTTTCGCCGTATCCTGGACCCTCCCGTAATTAATTTGGATACCGGACGGGACCCTGAAGTGCTCCACCAGCATCAGCCGCCCTGTCCAGCCCAGGCGGCCCTCGCTCGATCCTCGCTCGCTCGCGTAGGTACTCACTATGAGCTGGCTGGCTGGCCATCCGTCCATCCATCCATTGATTATTATATAGTCGACCAATCCTTCTCGGCCGCAGCCATGATGCTACTCGGCCTCGTTTGGTGCCTAACTCTCTCGTCCAATTCATCAATTCTCCCTCCTTGAAGCTCTGTCTTGGCCATCGGGCTATTGGAGCATGACCTTTGCGCGCGCAGCATAAAAAGACAAGACACATCCGCACATAATTCGATCTTTGCAGTCGCTGTACAGGGCTATTCACTCACTGTCTGAACGTCTCTCGCCTCTGTTTTTCTTTTCTTCTTCAGATCGCCCATCATGAGTTCTTCTCGCAAGTCGCGGATCGCGTCAAGCATGTCCAATGTCATGTTCACCAACGCCGTCTACTTCCCCAACTACCGGATATACCAGGGCGACACACCAGGGATGCTCAACTACAGCTGCATTAACCATGTTTACTATGCGTATGCCAGTGTTTCAGCAGATGGTGGTGTTTTTGTAAGTTTCACCCAGCGATTCGATTCGATTCGATTCGTTCATCATGTTTCCGGGTGGCCGGGGATACTGACTCGGGTCCCTGCTTCAGCTAAGTGACGAGTGGGCGGACGCCGGAGCGCCTGTCGACGGTGTACAAGGCGGGCTGGGCTCCCTGATGCATCTCAAACAGAAGCATCCTCACCTTCGAGTCGTCTTGTCTGTTGGGGGTGGTAATTCGTCAGAGGTTTTCCCCCTGGTGGCCTCCAGCACGCTGCTGCGTGACAACTTTGCCCGGTCAGCGAGGGGCTTGGTTGAAGCCTCTGGCCTGGATGGAATCGACAGTGAGTGGCAGCCGAGACAATGGCTGCAGACGAGATGCTGACCGTGATAGTTGCGTGGGAGTACCCGTGCGATGCCCAGCAGGGTTACGACTTTCTGGCGCTGCTGGCGGCCATCCGTATTCACCTTCCTGAGGAGCACTACATTCTCACGGCGGCGCTGCCCGCCAACAAGGCCATCCTGCAGTTCCTCGACCTGAAGCTGGTGACCGAGTACCTGGACTTTATCAACCTGATGGCGTACGACTTCTTTGGCAGCTGGACGCCAAAGGCAGGCCACCATTCCCAGCTCTACGCCATGAACAAGGAGGAGACGTCGGGGTCAGCGGGGGTCTCGTATCTCATGTCCAAGGGGTTCCCGCCAAAGAAGATCCTGCTGGGCATCCCGACGTTTGGGCGAAGCTTTCTCCACTGCTCGGGGGCTGGGCACAAGTTCAAGGGCGTGGGAGGCGCCGAGGATGGAACCTTTGAGTACAACCAGCTCCCACGCAAGGGTTGCAAGGAGGTCGTCGACAAGCGCCATGTGGCAGCGCAGTGCGTGGGCGCAGATGGTGGCTTCGTGACATACGACAACCCGGACACGGTCAAGATCAAGGCTGGGTTCTGCAAGCAAAAGGGACTAGGGGTGAGTGAACAGACCGACCGACCGACCGACCGACCGACCAGTGGCCGTTGTCCTCGGTGTCTTGCATTTGTCTTGGACGAACCGACGTGTCTCTCCCCCCCCACGTCGGGGTGCAAGCCGGGTACTTGGGTAACTGTGGTTTACTGTACCAGATCGCTAACTGCGGCATCTAGGGTCTCTTTTACTGGAACGGCCCGGCTGACGCCAAAGAAAAGTCGAGGAGCCTAATTGCGGCTGGCTTCCGCGCCTTGCACTCTTCGTGAGGGGCTCTCTGTTCTATGAGGGAGGGAGCTGTGGTGGCTACCCTCTCCGGTACGACGTGACGGATCAATGTCCTTGTCTCGCGGGCTGTTTGATCACAGCCTGCTTTCTGCATACTAACTAGACGGTAGCGAGACGGCGTTTCATCATCATCATCAACAGCATCAGAAGGGGCATTTGATGGCGTTTTTTCTTCTGGGTTTTCCTTCTTCTTCTTCATGTTCCTTTGTCACGGTCTCTGTTTTTCCTTTGTCGTTGCTTGGGAAGAGTTGGTCAACTATCATGAACACATTAGATGGGTGGGTCGGCAAACATTGTTTCTTCTGGTAAGAGCCAAGAAAATGGGACCGGGAGATATCATCAGCATCAGCATGAGGGACGGGAATGTTATAGAAATCAATAGACGGGGGGTTGGCGTTTCTTCCTGGCAGCTGGGGCGGGAGAGGAGCACTGGATGCTCGACTCCCTCCTGGACATGGATGGTTCACTGCCTACCTACCTGATTATCCTCTCAACAGCAGCAGCAGCTTACGAAGTACTCTCATGATTCATGGCGACGGGTCGTGTGTCTGTTGGTCATGATTACAGTGCATCACTAGAGGGATCGAGAGACATCGGGCAAACGGGACATGCCGGGGTATATATGTACGAGACGCGATAGCCGTCGGAGCAGAGCGAAGCGCCTGGAGCGAAACGCGTCAACTGGTCCTTTCTCGAGTCGGTTGTCAGCTGGATCGGCGGTTGAACAAGTCAGGCAGGCAGAGGCAGGGAAGCCTTGTTGGGCGACGACACGACGAGAGTGGTGGATGAGACGTTGGAGTGTGTGTGGGTGTGGGTTGCAACGGTGCATGGCCCCCACGAGGGGCTTTGGGTCTTTGGGCTATCCAATGCGTTTGTGTGGATGCGATCGAGAGGGAGAGAAAGGCCGTTTTGGGTTTCCCGGTTCCCGTGTGCCTGGTATTGGTATGCACTGTATCTCGGTGAGGCTGGGCGATGGGTTCCCAAAATAGGTGTTCCGTATGGATGCATGGGGTCGCGTGTAAGATGTAAGAGGGTGTTTTTGTAGTTTTATTTGTTTGCTCGTCACATGTCAAGTCACGATACTTGGCTTTGGGCATGTGACATTAAAGATTCTATCCGTAGGTAGGTACTTCACAATTGACTCAAAAACACCAATACAAGCTTCCCAGTTGTGCAGCCGTTTTTCTGGCCGCATGGGGCATTATCCACGTGCGATAAGATAAGGCTGGAGCTTGCTTCCGTCATCCTAGGACCTACTGTACCTCAATGGCCTCGGGAAGCTCAACGAGACGTTGACTTTCTCACCATCTCACCATCTCGACACGTTGCACGACGGCATACAAAGACTGTTATTGTATAAAGATGCTCACGGGGTGGCAACTCAGTCACTCATCGTCAGCACACACTCCTCACTATCAACAACAGCAACCATGCCCGGCACCGATAGGGACCCGTCCCCACCGATTACGGCCTCAGGGCGGCTCGCTCCCTCCGAGGAGCTCCTCCACGACCAGCACCTACCCGACGACGAAGACGGCGCAGCCCCGCTCGAGGAGGCCCCGATGCCCCCGTTCGAGCCGCTCTTTGCCCTCCTAACAAACTCGACCACAAACACCACCGTCCACCCCCGCATCCACTACCTCTTCTCCGACGACGACCCCTCGGTCCTCGCGAGCCCCGCCGTCGACCGCGCCCTCGTCGTGGACCTCGCGCCCGCCCCCGAGGGGGACTCGAGCCGCTGGGAAGTGTCCTGGGCTGCGAGCTTGACCCCCGACTTTGCAGTCACCAAGTCCAACGTGGCGGTGCAGCAGAGCGAGGGCGACGACGACGGGCGCAACGAGGGAGCCCTCATGCTCCGCGTTGAAGGCGTGGAGCGCGAACCCGTAGAGATGCGACCCGATAGCCTTCCCAGCTCCGGCAGCGGCGCCATAGGCGGTGAGGACGTTGACGTGCTGGCCGAGGACTTCCGCAGACGCATGGGCGTGCTGAAGAAGGTCGTCGACGAGGGTGAAAAGAGGCGCGCCCTGGTGGGGCAGCACGGGGACGAAGAAGAAGAAGAAGCGGAGGACGACGACGACGAGGGTGCGCCTGACGAAGCGATAGTGGACTATGACAGCGTCGAGAAGGGAAAGGAAAAGGCGAAGGACTGAGACGTCTTGCCCGGAACCTGACACTTGTGTGTGGGTACCTATCTATAGAGCGTGCCATTGTGAGACGCTCTCAGTTTTGGCTCCATCGCGCGATGGGACACTGATGCACTATGCTTGAGGACCTCCTCTTGTCTAGTTTATATGATGGCTCCTGTTCTAGCATGAAGACAGAAGTCGAGTGTTTCTTAGAGAAGGATGGATGCGATTGGATTATCAGGTGGACCAGGCACCTTTGAGAGACGGACGGGCGGATGGATGAATCTATGGGTAAAATTGGTTTGGCGTATAGGATTTGTTTCACACGCGTATCTCGACTCTCTGCATGTCTCTGCATGTTTGGATTACTTGAATCAGGCCCAAGCTCAGGAATGTATGAATTTGGACGTGTCACTTGTCGTCTTTAAACTGTGACAAGGGCATGGGGGAGGGATAGAGTAAACACGGGCGGCGTAAGGCAAAAAATATGTGATTAAAAGCTCATATACTGTATAAACGCCCCTAACTAATGCAAATCGAAAGAGAATCAACTCCAGAATGGTGACAGAGAGAACAACGCAGAGGCCCGATTTGTATCCTTTCAACAATAACGTAAACCAAAGAGACGAGGACAGGCTATCGGGCTGTGACAGCAACAAAAAGTGATGCGGGCAGGGAATACGCAAGAGACAAGCAAAAGAAAAAAGCGGCTGGCAAGGGTTGCTGCTGCTTGGACAAGAATCGGCTTCCTCTCTTCAGATGCATATATATCCTCAAGATGGCAACACGGGGCTAAAAAGCTGGCATGTATGACAAGCCACGCCCCCACAAACGAGATGCTTTTGGGGAGTCAACCTTTCATCCTCCCATCGCCTAGCGTGGGATTTGAGGAAAGTGCAGGCGCCCCTTGGTGATCTGGTCGAGGAGCTCCGAGGCTTCGCTGTCGGCGGCGCTTCGGCCCATGATGCGGGATCGCTGGCCGATGGCGTTGATGGCGGGCAGGGTGCGGCTGATGTCGTCGACGATGCTTCGCTTCTTGTTGTCGTTGTTCTGACCCTTGACGACAAAGATGTAGATGAGCACGATGATGACGATGACGATAATGATTGCCACTGTAAACAAAGTTAGCGGGCCGTTGACTGGGTTGCATAAACCGTCGAGACTTACCACAGATACCCAGGCAGATCCACTTCTTCTTGCGAGTCTTACGGGCCGTGTTGACGGCGACGCCAATCTCCTCGTTACCCTTGTCGAGGTTCTCGACAACCTCCTCGCCCTTCTGCTCAATCTGGGTGACGGCAACCTCCTGCTGGACGACCAGGGTGTCCATGTCCTGGAAAAGCTGAGCCAGCTCGACCATCTGCTGCTCAATCTTGACGAGGGCGGCGTGGCGGTCCTGAACGGCGCTAAGGGCGGCACGGGCGCGGCCCTGGCGGTCGCTCTGCATGAGGGCCTGCTGGAAGACCTGGCCACCGGTGGTGTCCTCGACGGCAGCCTGGACCTCCTGCTCGGTGGCGTCGGGGCGAACGATGCGGTACTGGCGGGCCATCTGGTCCTGGGTGCGCTTCCGGAACTGCGACTCGACCTGCTGGTACTGCTGGATAGCCGACTTGAGGCGGCGGTCGATTCGGGTAACGTGGGGGTTGTTCTTTGCCGACTGGGCCTCGGGGTTGGACTTGACAACCCGGACGCGCTCGGTGAGGCCGCGGTAGAGGGTCATAGTGTCGGCCGAGAGGGAATCGAGCTGCTGGTTGGCGGCGCTCGAGGCGGAGCTGTCGGCGTCATCGAGGGTTCGCTGTTGGATGTGACGGAGCTCCTCGAGGTTCTTCTCGACCGTGTCGATGCCGCGGTCAATGTCGCGGCACTCGTTCAGGATGGCGTTGGGGTCGCCCTGGGCGAATGAGCTGGCGTTGTGGGCGAGGGGCTCCATCTCGACGTTGCCTGCGGGTTCGCGTCGTGTCAGCGCGCCGTTGATGACTGGCGATATATCCAGCGCGGCACAATCTCACCTCCATAGCCACCACCCTGTGCGGGCGGGCTGTTGTAGCCACCACCACCACCATAGCCGCCATTGTTCTGGCCATAACCGCCGGTAGGGGTGTTGTAGCCCGTGTCAGGCGAGTCGTAGGGATTTTGTCTGCCGTATCTATTCACGTGCGTCAGCAAGGGGTCGAGGGGTGATATCGAACGCGTGCGATGCGAAAACTAACCCGTACTGTGAATAGCATGTTAGCAAATATCGATATGAAGGAGTATCACATTAATCAAGATGATTGAAAGCCCGAAACTCGAATTGCCGACGCTCAATTCGGGTTGGTGGTTGGAGCGACTCGAAGGGATTGGGGGCAGGAGGCGGCAGGAATAGGAGGCGGATGGAGACTAACACTCATGGTGGGCGACTGAGCAGAGCTCTAGGTACTCAAGGGCTGTAGAGGGATTGTTTCGGGGGTGTTCGATGAGCTCCCTTTGGAGGTTTCGTCGTCGTTGTCGGGTTTGACCTCGGGTGGTTTCTTCCTTTTTCGTATTGCGGTTGGGTTTGGGTATATTGTAGGTGAAGGGAAAAAGGGTTGACGGTGGCTGGACCCGAGTTCTCGTCGCGCAGCAAAGAGAAAAACGACTCGAGGATAACAGGAAGAGAGAGAAAAAAGCGAAGGTCGAGACTTTGAGGAGGGGGGCGTAAGGGAAGGTAAAAAAGGAAGGAAAAAAACCAGAAGGGTGAGAGAGACAGGGCGTGGATGAGGAAAAGTAAGAAAGAGGCAAAAGACGGGAATGGGGAAGACAGACGGTGTGAGATGGATGGGATGGGATGGGCATGGATCCATCCATGGGAGTGGCCACTGAGTTGGAGGAGGCGCTCCAGCCACTGGGACTGGGGGCGGGCGCTTGGGCACCCGACCTGCTGCTCACTGCCTCTACCGGGCTGCAGGTGGAGCTGGACAACTCTTTTTTAGCGGCTAGATGCCCTAGAGACCGTCGGGTCGGTTGTCCGTACGGGCAGATGTCCACTCCGTGTTGTCGCATACGGAGTTGAGGCCCTTGGGAGATGCTGCAGGTCTTCCATGACCTGGCAGTCACTAAAGATCTGCCTGCAATGATTCCATTCGCAAAATAATTACTCAATCTGATCCAAGATATCGTGGTCGACGCCTTCATTCAAGGTAGCTCGCTCAAATCTCAATGCCAATCTCTGACCGTCGCGGTCGCAATCTCGCAAGCCGCCTCCGCCTGTTGCTGCTCGGGCCAAGATTAAACTCGGTCCCAACCCCTTGGACAGCAGCACAGTACGTAGCAGCGGCTCTCACTCAAATGCTACAGCTCGAATCAATCATGCGACGCTCAATTGGAGGGGGGCGGCCCTGCATGGATCAAAAACCCAGACATCTGTGTGCTTCTTTTTTAGGGGTCGGGTCCATGATCCCCAGTAATATAACAACTGGCTGGCCGTCAAGGGTCCTTCCCATTGGTGATGGATGGCCTCTCCACTGTTTCACCTTTTCACGCGGCTGCTTTATCCCATGGATGTTCAAACCTCGCCATCTGTAACAAGTCTGGTGTTGTCGCAGCAGCAGCGGCGGCATTATCATCACCATCATCATTACCACCACGAATTCAAACCTCATTCTTGACATCGGAAACAAACTCCACCGGCACTGCGCCTCGCCAAAAGGCAACATCCGCATCTAGCCTCAGGCTGACATCTCCACACAGGGAAGAAAGAAAGCCCTGCGAGCCTACGCTAATCCCTCAGCTCTAGCTAGGTCCCCAAGGCGCCACCTTTTGGAGATTGGCAGTGACTGGGGTGGTCTCGAACAACAACCAAGCTTTGCTTGCGTGGGGCTCCAAGATGGAGGCTCCAGGGCTGTGTGTGTGTGTGTGGGCGGTGCCAAGGATGCTCTCGATTCCGAGTGTATTTTCGGATTGACACGAAATACGGAACTCTACTCCGTGTGATCGCCAGATACTATCTCTCTCAAGCTGTCGTCAACTGCTTCTTCTTCTTCTTCTTCCTGGTTCATGCGCTTCGCAATGGAAATGCCCTCTTGGGACTTTGGTCAGCAGCTCCACCGCGGGAGGATTCGTCGTCTCACTCGCGCCTTATTATTATTCACTCACACACCCTTGCCTTGCCTTGCTCATCAACCCGCCACAGAAACACTTCAGCCGCAAGCTGGCGTTCAATAATAAATCATAAGCTGACACCTCGCATCTGACTCCCTCGGACTACTAACCATTAGTACATACATGTTTGCTTGCCGATCATGCACGCACGCGCACGCTCACGCTCACGCTGCAACGGCTTGGCGAGAACTGTTCACATGGTCGGATTCTCTTTCACTGCATTATAACATTTGGACGTCGATTACTCTAGAGCCAGCTGTCAGCCTCAATCTCATCCCACAACTTGACGCCGCTTCAATCCCAATAACGAAAACACCGCCCAACTCTTCAGCATCTCTCATCTTGCATCGCCAAAGTACCCAGTCACGCCTGAAAACACCCGAATCTCATACAAAACATCTTGTCCCAATGGCCGTGCTCACAGCACGGCGTACGCCGCCACATAGCTGACGCTCATGTCATTAGGTTGCTGCACCAGATTGCTGCGGTCGTACTGCACGATTCTGAACCGGCCTTTGCCCTGGTACTGTGGCTCCCGGCCCAGTAGCTCCAGAGCCGCCATCGTGACCCCGATGGGGTGCCGCCCGCAAACCGTGTTCTTGGTCTGCTGCAAGGTGGCGAGGAAAGCATCATGACTGCCGCTCTTGACGCCGTCCATGGCCGCCTCGTCAATCGCCCGGATCGTCTCGTGGATCGGGGGGCCCCTTGGCGCCGGGTCAGAGGAGCGCAGCTTGACGAGATCCGAGGGGCTGTTGGACGGCGAGTACACCATGTAGCTGAAGTTCTTGCCCCAGTGGCAGAAGTCGGAGCTGATGATGAAGGCATTCGCGGGGTCCTTTAGGTAGGGCAGCAAGACCTGACCAAAGGCCTTCTCCTCCCGTCCGGTGCCGGATCCAACCAAGATGGGCACAATCGTGGGGAACTTGTCTGGAGAGCCAAACGTCTGCTGGCAGCGGAGGTAGAGGTACGGCATGTGCATCTCCAGCGAGTGCTCACTGACCTCGTTGGTCTTGGGCATGTCGTCCATGGACCCCGCAGCCTTGACCTGCTGCACCGTGGCTTGGTCCACGGTCAGCTCACCGAAAGGAGTCGCATACTTGCCAAAGGTCGAAGCGGCGCATCCGTCAAGGTAGTAAGTGTGGGAAGGTCCCAGGACGAAGACACGTTTGGCCTTGCTGAGATCGAGGCTCTTGTATGCCCAGGCAGCACACGGGCCAGAGTAGTCATATCCTGCATGGCTAGTACACAGCGTCGTCAGTCCAGGAGGTCCCAGGGCTCTTTGGAAGGGCCAACTCACGGGGCAATGACAATTCTCGCACCGGGAATGGGCACAGATGCTCCATTGACACTCGCCGGGACAGCCGCCAGGTAGCCCTCGAGCTGCTGTTTCAGCACACGGGCATCCCCCTCATACCAGGAGCCTGCCTTTTGCGCTGGTCGTGTACCGGGCATTTTGGTGTTTGTGAGAGCCAATAGCCAACTAAGTGGGTGTAGATGATGAGCAGAAGGTGATGATGGAAGCTGGAGCAAGACAACGTTAAATAACCCGCAAGGCTTCAAGGTTGAAGTCCTGCCTGGCAACCTCCCGGTGCCGTCACCTCACTTACGCGCGCCTGCCCCGCCTCTTCTGGCGGGGTAGGTATGTACCTGTACCCGTAGGTAGCGCGATGCATGGCATGACGACCACATGCTTGTCCAATGGTTGGACGAGGTGATCCGGAACATGAGACGTGGTTCATGAGCGCCTATTCCGGGCGTCAAACGCATCGCTACTGCGGCTTCCTTCATGGCTCCAGCGTTTGCACATGGATGTCCGCATGAGTGAGATAGTCACCTGGCGTGTGCTCCTCAGGTTTACCCATGATGATAAATGCGTTTGTTCCCACATGGCTTATTACACTTTCCGCTACAGCCTTGCCCAACGTTGCCTAGACGTCAACCCAAGATCCGGGCATCACGATATCCTCCTTCCCCACCATCTCCCAGAACTGGCATGCCATCCACTCAAACTCAGGCGCCCATGTTACCCGCCAGTCACTGGGTGTTGGTCCAGTCTCGACATCCAACAGTCGAATCGGAACCCAGTGGTTCTCACTCCACATCCCCTCACGCCGCCGTACTCTGATGGTCTTGCAGGACATTGGAAGGACATCTCGAATGCTGGTCCTTGACAGCTCAATGGCTTCCGCGTCAAGCGCACCGCGCAGCTGCTCTCTCACCAGCTGCGCTTCCCGCTCTCCGTACTTGACCAGGTCCACCCCGCCCTCTTGGAGATTCAGAGCCCACTCCTGTACCGCTTGCTGGAACGCCGCGTCCCAGTGGAAGAAGGATATGTCGGGCGAGATGTAGCAGAGCACGCCTCCGAGCACCGATACAAGCGGCGTGCCCTTCCAGATGGGAACGTGGTAGACATCCCACGGCCGCACGGTCTCAACGCTGTGCAGGTCCTCTGCCGAAGCCACCGAGGCCACCTCCCTGACCAGGGAGCTCCAGCCTTCGGTGTAGATGGGCCACTGAGCCGCGCCTCTCTGCTGCGGGATAGCCTCGTCCGCGAACCTGATGCTCATTGCCACTGCGGCCGAGTGGACCAGCGAGAGCTTCTCATTGCTCGATTGGTTCACGTCGAAGCCCGTGATCTGTCCGTCCTGGGCCAGGAGCTTGTTGAGACTACCGGCAGAGTCCATATGAAAAGAGCCCAGCCGAAAGGCCTCGAGACGATGTCTTAGTGGGCCGGTATAAAACTTGGGTAGAAATCTCTGCTGAAAGACCATGGCGAATTCATCTCCGTACGCCCATTCCCGCCCACAGTCAAAGAGTCGCAAAATCATGTTAGTTTCTGGCTCGTCCAGGTAGGAATGAAACAGGTCGGTGATTTTCACCCAGTCCACCTCGGGGTTGTGTCTATCTGGATTAAAAACCAGCGGTGTCAGGGGGCTCCTAAATTCGTGTAAGTGTCTACTTGTATCATAGCCTGGCTTTCGTCACTTACTCCTTCAGTTCCCCCACTCTGTCCAGCAAGGCGTTCTGAAGTCCCAGGCTCAGGAAAAGCTGGCAAAGATCAAAACGCTTGCTATCAGCGGCGTACTGCAAATCCAATTAGTAAGATCCCGTGAAGCCTAGAGTGCTGACACACGTATAGTAGTGAATTGCCCTCGTCATCCTTGTCGAATGGTGATGCTTTTCGCGCGTTGAAAAGCTCCAGAACCCCGTCTTTGTCCCCAACCTTGATCTTTCTGATGATTTCGGATTTTGAGGAGATGATGTTGTACATTCTATAGTTGTAGGTCCAGCCACCGAGCGTTGGGGAAGACTGAATCTCGTAGACGGATTGCGAGAGCCAGCTTGGCCACTGGATATATGCCTGCCATGCACCAGTAGTCGTAGTGTATGCTAAGGCGAATCGACCTAGTTTTGAAGGAGAGTATGTTCTGGCGAGTTTCGAGTCGGTTTTCGTTGAGGTCGTTAACTGGTTCTTCTTCGCTGCTTCTCCGTCCTGGGTCCGTTTGCTTTCATCCTTGGCTTCGATGGCCAACTGCGTCGGCTGGGTCATTTGAACATGTGTGCGAACCTCAGTGGTGACTCTGGAGAATATGAGATCGCGAGTTCGTTTTGCAACTGCCCTTTAACATGATAGATACGTCAGACACCAACGTCACGGTAACTCTGTTTCTTTGATTTTTCTCATCACTTACATGTCCCAGGCCATGATAGACAATTTGAGCAGCTCGATCGATTCGCTTAGCCGGTTCTTGAGCCGATCCAGGCCATCCTTTCCGATGGCCAACTTGACGGTGGCCAGCTTCCGTTTCAGGCCCTTCTTCGCGCTCAGCTGGGAGAGCAAGTTATCCGCAGTGCTCTGGAGTGTCTTGAGAGACCTTTGACAGCAGTCCAGGTTGGTGCGGACAAGCGAGTCGCTTTGCACCGAGCAGAGGGAGTCGTCGTTGTGCAGCTGTTGCTGCATGGCGTCAAAGATGGGCTGGTGGCACTGGAGGCGCATTATAAGGGCCTGGATATCTTCGGGGAGCTCTTGGGCTTTGTCCCATAGCCTCTTGGTCTTGACGACACATGTTGCGATCTCGGTCGTTATTTGGATGACGGCGATCACGCTGGCGGCGGTCTCCATGTTGGCTTTAACAGACCGACGACAAGATCATTCGGTAAATCAATAGCAAACAATGAGCAAGTGACCAAAAAGAAATGGAAGAAGACTTGTACACGCAACTAGAATAACAAGACAGGCAGCACAGGTCGAAGCAGAAGATGAAGAGTCTTCAAACACAGCCTCCATGATGAAAAGCTCATGACCTCAAGTCCTACGTCCGTGGCGACAACAGCAGGGAGGGGGGAGGCCTTTTCCGAGACAAGAAGCAACCAACAGGTTTGTAGGATTTTCCCATCCCGCGGACCAACCAGTCGCGATGGCGCGTAGACGGGTGGCCGCATGAATCTGGGCGGCAAAGCGAACGGAGAAGGGGGGGCCGCAGCAGATGGTGTGGTGCCTGGGCTGTGGCGGAGAAATGGCAGGCCTCCCGTATGGCCCAAGTGTTTTCGGTCGTCACCGGAGGAGAAACATCTTGGGTATTTCGCGTTGAAGAGGAGAAAAAAATCAAGATGGAATCAAATGTTCAAGTGTTGGATTATTCGATAAGATGGAAGCATGCAATGTAAGCGCCATGGCTGCCGTTTGGGCATGCACAGGCGCGGGATGGGGACGGGTACGGTGCGGGCCGCTAAAGCCGCTGCCAGGGCGCTAAAAATGATTGGTTACCGGCTCAGGCGTCTTATTCTCATAGATCTCACCACTAGAGCAGGTTGTTTTTGTCTACCGCTTGGAATGGTTCAGTATGAATATCACTCTGTAGATGCTCTTATGCATCTTCAACACGTGTTGCGCAGTCCTGTCATGGCCAATACTCATCACTCAGTGTTTGCTTCCATCTCCCATCCTATCCTCTTCACCCAGACTCGTTCAACGCTCCCCATGCAGAGGCTCCAACACTTGTCGGAGGACATGATAGACATTCTGCATCCTGTAACCATCCTTGCCGACATCATAGCTGCACTAGTCCGGCATCATCGAACTCGGCCAGAATATCGCCGACGGCGTGAGAGTCCCGCTCCGGGAGGCAAGCCGCGAGAAAGGCACCTGGCTGCTCTGCCATCTGGTCTTTGGTATCCCAATGCCGCATAGTCGAGCAGAATTGCACGAAACGCGACTCTGAGAAGTGTGGGAACGATTGGAAGGCAAGAATATTCAACAAATCGTCTTCGTGTGCCCTGGGGCCGTCTCCTTCGGCATTCTTGACCTGGCGGATGGAGAGATCTTAAGTGGTGCATATTAAGAACTTGGGCCATTTCGGGCCCTTCCAGGTTTGTGATATAATCGGTGGTCTGTCTGACAATACCTCAGACTGATCCTTGCATCTTTCAAGAAAAGTCGCAAAGTCGAGATGCAGACGATGGATATACAGCCCTGCCTGGGCGATGGCCAAAGGGTTCATCCAAAGCTGGCTGACAATGCTGCGGGCCGCCAACATGCAGGCTCCTTTTTCTTGGTGTTATCACTCTTCGAGGCTTGCGTGAGTAGTTTCACGGCAACTTCCTCTTCCAAGCTTGCTGGGAACCTGGAGCAGGGCTTTGTTCGTGCTCTCGACACCTTGCGCGATCTGATCCATCATCATTGACATGTCCAATACGTGACCATGGATAGACTTCACTTCGACGCCCAGGTTGCTGAGAAGCTGACTGGGGATTTGTGTGAACCCTTGTCTCTATCCAAGACGGCCGGGTATCTCTCGATTCCATCGTCCTTGAGAGAGCATGGACTCTCTTCTACCGCCAGCAGGTGGAAGACTTGGTCTAATAAACGCTTAGGCGATTGAGAAGGTCTCTCAGACGTGTAACGCCACCGAGGCAGTTTTCGAGTTCGACTTTGACAGCTTCGGTCTGGAAGGATGCGTGAGGGATAATTGCGCAGAAAGGGCTTCAAGCTGTGAAACCCTCTTCAGCCTTTCTCGCTGAACCTCGGCGGAGCTTTTCAGGTTCGAAATAGTAATGTAGAGCACCTGTGTGATAGTGATGCTCGCTTGGGCAAAGTGAACGGCGGCGGCAGCTATGCCAGCGATCTCGAGTGGCTCCATGGCTACAAGGTAAGGGTACCCAACAAGATGAAGCAACAATGCCGACGATGGGATGGATCAGTCTTGCCCTTTTGGTCACTCATGAGCGCCGGGCGTTGATGTCACTACAGGCGAGTGGGTAAAGGGGAAAGAGAGGTGAGGCCTCACGATGAAGAGACGGCTTTCTAACAAAGGTATGCTTTGGTGAGGCGGATTGGACCCGGCATTTTGTCTCCAACCTGTGGTGATAAGGCATTCCGACAGGCCTGATGAGTTGCACTTTGGGGGAGAAGGGTTGAATCAAGAAGAAGATTTGCCGCCATGCAGACGATTGGTGGCAGCGTTGAGTTTCTGAGTGGTGGCTAGATGTGAGATGGAGATGCAAGGTGCAAGGTGCCCAGGTGCCTTCCTGGAGCACAGTTAACCCCAGGATGGCAGAAGGAAGGAGCGACTCAATCAACACCTGCCTGCCTGCTCACCCGGGCAGGTAGGTAGGTATCCAGCGAGTGATGACTGTTGAGAAATTGAGGCTCAATTCGATATACGCCATAGATTAAACCAGTTCTCCTTACCCAAATTCAACCTGTAATATGTAAACAGATGCTTGTTCGTTTGGTCAGTGAATGCTCAGTTGACGCCCGAGTTTGTCCGACTGAGGAGGCCCGTATATTGCAGCCAGGATGATGTTTGCGAACAAAGGACTGAATATCTTCAATGTTGCTTCCAAGCGCTGGAAACACTGTGTTTCCATTCCAACAGGTACTAGGCCTTGCTTGTGGGATGACAACTTGACAGCGTTTTCCATGGCAATGTTGTGTGCGGCTGTCTCCAACTCCGCTCAGCTTATCCCTCTTTGTAGTATGCCCAAGGCACGTCAAATGAGAATCGGAGCCACGACAATGCCGAATACGGGCTTGCAAAGCGGTGTTGAACAGACTGGGATAACTGTTGGGGTGACGGAATCAACGTGGTTCGATAATACTGATGGAGCCTGCCAGGGTAACGTCGATCCCTCGAGCATCCGTACCGCAGAGAGACCCTTCCGGAATCGCAGTCGCTTGCCCGCCTGATGCATTATCAGATCCTTATCAATCTTGACAATTCTGGAGACGCTTTGATGAGTGAGCGAAAAGACGCTCGGATGGGGGATCCGAGGCTGGCGGATTCCACAGTACCCGGGCACTCTGCACAAGACGAGACAAGTCGGCTGTGGATACTGACGTAGGTAGGTACATAGGTAGGACTGAAGATTGATCATCACGACGAGACGCATGAGCAGCTTACCACTGCAGTACGCAGCATGTAAAATCTCCGAGCGAGAGACGATAGCCAGATGTCAAAATCTCGGGGCTCGAGATTGTCTCCAGATCCTTCCTTTTCGCCATAGCACAAGAGTGGTCCAGGTCATTTGAGAGTGACATCCGCAACGAGTCTTCCCGAAGCCGGAGCAAGAGTTGGCGGGAACAGGTGACCGGGAAGAGATGGATCCGTTCCATTCCCGAACCGACGAGGAAGCGTTGGTGCAACGGAGGAAGGCATCTCCACCCTTTGACCAGGCGTCTCTGTGGCACCGAGAGTGTCTTGTAACACGGTATTTGATTCGAGGGCATCGTTCTGCCGTGCGCAGGTCCTGCAGTAGAGTCAAGCGCATGCATCGGCACGGCTGCGAGTCTTTCCTCTCTGCTGCAAGTCTTGCCTCTCTGCTGCGCAATCTCTTCAGGTGGTGATGATACTCAGACAGAGCTGACGGAAAGAGGAATGGATGGGCCGAACCGGGCGGGCTGGCAGCGAAAAAGTGAACCCTGTAGCTGAGCTTGTATCGATGGGCAGGGCCCATTACTGGACAATCGAGAGAGCCACAAGGGGCCTCAATTGAGCTAGCAACAGATGGAGGCCACACAGCAGCGCCCCCAGTCGGACAAGGCGGCAAGGGAAAAGGCAAGGGAAAAAGGAACATGTTGCATCTGGCAAGGGGCAGACAGATCAACTGATGGTGCGTGCATGACGTGCGTAACGCCAATCCATGCACGAATCCATCCATACCAGACAAGACGGTTTGCGCGCACGGCACTTTTTCGTTTCTTGATGTTGCTTTGCAGTTTGCATTGCAAGGACGGGAAGGTTTTCGAAATTCTGACCGGGCCGCGGGCGACGGAGGGACACTTGTCGGTGCTAAACAGGCTACTAAAATAGTGGTAGCCGTGTCTCAAAGCTGCTAAGACGACGCTTCTCTTTTTCCCCTTCCGCATTAACAAGGGCAGAGGGCGGGTACCCCCCGATCAAGTCTCGGCTTTGTTCCTTTTGGTCTTGAATGGCTCTTCCTCTGTTTGCTGGTCCGGGTGCTGTTTACTTTAGCTTAGCCTTTGCCACCCGTTATCTCAGCTTTCTCTAATAAACACCTTCTGTCTTGCTAAGCCTTTTCTTCTTCCTTCTTACATCCATTCATCTCTCTTCCCCGTGCTGATTTATTACTGCGCTGTTCTTCCATCTTTGTTCACTTCTCTTCTCTTCTTTCTCCCCCATAATTGCTTATCGCTCAGCATCGTCTCGCCAATTTCTTCGCGTATTCACCCAAAGACAGCTCTTGCCCCTGGCCCTTTCTGGTGCCCCTTGGACTGGACGCCCTTCCTAGGTGGCCTCCATCCCTGGCCCAGGGTCATCGGCCTCCACTGTCGCATTCCGTCATCGCAAACCACTGAAATCTCCGCCTTCGCCTCCGCCCGCGAACGAAACCATCGATTCCCCTCCCTCTTCTTCTTCTTCTTCATCCATCTTTAATCACTTCAGTATACTCGGCGCCTCGTTTGGCCCTCGCATCTTCCTTCGCCATGGGTATCCTCGAGAAGATGGCCTGGTCCAAGAGCACCAGGATCAAGGTCATGATCGCAATTGACACGGCCTTCTTCCTGCTCGAGATCGTCACTGGTTTCCTCGCCCACTCGTTGGCCCTCATGGCCGATGCCTTCCACATGGTCAGTCAATACACGCGCTCTTCCACGAGTGAATTGGCCATTGAACCATCAACTGACGTTCCACACAGCTCAATGACATCATCTCCCTGGTTATCGGCCTCTGGGCTGTGAAGGCATCCCAAAAGGTCTCGACCGACCAGTTTACCTTTGGTGTAGGTCCCCATGACAACTCGACGCCCCCGCGCCTCCATGTTCAAGGCTAATATTCTCCCGTAGTGGGTTCGCGCCGAGATTCTAGGTGCCTTCTTCAATGCCGTCTTCCTCATCGCCCTCTGCGTCTCCATCGTCCTCGAAGCTCTGACCCGATTCATTGAGCCCCCCGACATCGACAACCCCAAGCTCATGCTCATTGTTGGCTCTGCCGGTCTCTTTTCCAACTTTGTCGGTTTCTTTGTTCTCGGTGGCCACGGCCATTCTCACGGGCCTGGTGGGCACGACCACGACCACGACCATGACGGCCACGATCATGCTCACGGCCACTCGCATAGCCACGCCCAGGACGAGGAGGAAGGCCATGCTGGATACCATGCCCACGAAGACACCTTGGAGCAGACCGGTGTCCTTCCCGACGTCGTTGTCCGCCGCGCAACTGCTGCCTACGAGCAGGGTCACACTAGGGAAGAGTCCAGCACCACTACCATCCGTCATTCAACTCATTCGAGAAGCCGACATTATCGCCGATCCAGTAGGAGTGGACATTCGCGTTTTTCCAACTTCGAAGACATGAGCATTCACCCGGCAAGCTTCCGACAGGATATCATCGCTGCCACCATGGGAGAGTCTGGTGACACCCCCAGTGACAGTGACGCCGATTCGGAAACTCCTCTCATGGTCGAGGAGGCGACTGAAGAATCGCCTCTTCTCAAGGGTGTGCCTAGGAATGTCGGTTCTCTTGGTAATGCCACGCAGACGACTCTTGTCCAATCTCGCCCCCATTCTCACTCCCCCCGACGACGCCGAGACTCGAGTGTTCACAACGGCCACCACCACACACTGCCAAAACAGCCTGGCAAGAAGAGCAGCCATGGCCACAGTCACGACGACATGGGTATGAACGCCATGATTCTCCACGTCATCGGCGACATGCTCGGAAATATTGGTGTCATGGCTACCGCTCTGATTATCTGGCTTACCGACTGGCCTGGAAAGATGTATGCCGATCCCGCCGTCTCCTTGTTCATTACCGCCATCATTCTCAAGACCTGCATTCCTCTCACTCGAGGCACCGCACGAGTCCTTCTGCAGGCCACCCCTGAGCATATCAGCGTTCCCGAGATCCGCCAGGATATCGAGGCTCTCCCGGGCGTCATTACCTGTCATCACATCCACGTTTGGCAGCTTTCCGACACCAAGCTCGTCGCGAGCATGCATATCCAAGTTTCTTTCCCCATCGACTCGCACAGTGGTGAGAAGTACATGGAACTGGCCCGCCGGGCCAGGAAGTGTCTCCATGGCTTCGGCATTCACAGCGCCACCATTCAGCCCGAGTTCTGCTTCGACCAGAAGCACCGGCACGACGCAGACGCTCACGCCCTTTCCCTTGATGGAACCTTTGACGGCGCCAAGGCTGACGCGTGTCTGCTCGAGTGTATCGATGACTGTCAGGCTCAGGGCTGCTGCCCAAGCAGAGAAGCCTCGTCCAGGGGTTCTTCGATTCGTCGAGCTAGTGAATCGTCACACAGCCAGAGTAGTGCTCACAGACATGAGCATTGATTGACTTTTGCCAGGACGGCAGTCTCTATCTACACGTTAAACGAGGCGATAATTGGTCATGCCTATACCAACTTAGCTTTGGGTCTCTCTCATTACCTTTTTTTTATACCACGTAATTTATTTCTTCAACAAAAATGGGTTAGGCGTTTTCTCCGGTACCTATGAGCGTGAGTCCTCACTGGAAGACGGATGGTTGGGCGACGCTGCGCACAAGGTGTTTTGTGCCTGGATTAGAGCGAGCGATGGTATCATGTACGATAAAGACAGCGCTGTTATGTCAATCGATTCTCTTTGTCCCATTGCGTGCCTGCCTGCCTGGGTGAACGTCCCGTTACCTAGACTCGTCGTGAACTGTATGACTTGGTCCCGAGGTGCAGTAGGATATGTTCGACCTCGCACACGCCTTGTTACACATGACTCACGAGTTCGTATCAGTGCAACATAGGTCGGATGAAAATCGAGTGACACCTATTCCCGGATACCACACGTTCAACGTCTTTGGACAATACGTATTATATCATCAGATTCAGTTGTGCTACCCAAGATATGCGAAGCCGCCATCTATACCCTCCTGCCAACCCCCACTAATCCAGTATCATGCAGTCATGTCGTTTCGTTTACTTCTTCATTACACATGATTATAATAACTCGTATATGCGAAAAAGCGAGGAGTCTGAATCTACGCCTGGGGCGGGAGTATCAGCTCCTCACGGCCGCCAACCTCGACCGCGTCCGCAACTCCCCGGAACGAATACTCGACGCGGAGAACCTTGTCACGGCCCGGGGCGGGATCCCAGAATCCCGGGAGGCGGCTCTTGCGCACTCCGCGAGGGATGGACAGGGCTGGTCCGCGGGCGTCGGGCGAGTCGTCGACGAGAGCCGCGAGCCCGATGGTGACGTCGGCGACCTGCTCGCCCGTCGAGAGCATGCCATCCTCGCCGCGGACGCCGTACTTGGCGCTGAGAATGACGAGTCCGCCGAGGGTCATCTGGCGCTTCTGCCGGCCTTCAACAGCCTGGGCAAGGAGCACGATGACGTTGTCGGCCTCGTAGCGATATCGTGCTGTGGTCATGTGAGCTTTTCCGGAAGATGCCTCTGCTCTCGCGCGTCGACGAGAACGCGAAGAACGTCTGCGACGGCGGCGGTGGTCAATACCAAGCTGGAGCGCAGCCAGACCAACAAAAGGTAGAGCGCCAGCCCAGAAGAGAACACTGGGTCCGATGAGGGAACGCGGAGCTATGAGAAGGGGCACGCTGAGGCGCTGACCGAGTCGGGACCAGTAGACTGAGAGGTGGAGGTTGTGAAGGCTGATGCCAACCTCTAGGCCGACGCGGGCAAAGCGGCCGACGGACCAGAGGTTGCGGAGGGCGAGATATCGATCCTGGAAGGTGTTGGAGCAAAGCTCAACTTCCACACGCGCGGACGAGGGTAGTCCAGGGTCCAGAGATGTCGGGGGAGTTTGAAAGGGGAGGTCGAGATCTTTGCTATATCGCAAGAGACCTGCTGCTGAGGTAGGTGTCGCGGAGGCAGAGACAGCCCAGGTCCCGTGGTTGCAGGAAGAGTTCAGCTCGTGGTCAAGACCTCTGATGCCACTCTCATTGCCAGGCGAGTCCTCGGAGCCCGGAACTGGAACTCGCTCCGACGACCCCGTTCGGAAGCCCAATTCCAAGGTAGGAGCCGTCTTGAGGGGAGACTCGGCACTGAACATGTTGGGATTCATCTTTGAGAAGTCGGAGAACCAGCCGGCGTGGCCAGGGCTGAATATCCAGTCTCCGCTATCCGCGCGCAGGAACCCCGTGCCATGATACAGCTTCTGATGAAGTCCGAGGGTAACACGCGACTGCGTGGGAGGCTCATGTCGCGAAGACTGTATGCTGGCCTCGAGAGTCGTTGGTTCCGAGAAATTGGGGAGGGTAAATTGGTGGTAGAGACGGCTGGTGGCTGAGAATTCGGGTAGGATGTCAGACTCGAGCTCGATGGCGGTCTTGACCCATCTGAACTTGTCTGGGGATGATATAGGGGAGCGATTCAGGAACTCTTGTCTGTATCGCAGGGTTACCAACGGCGAAAGGCGGTTCTCGACAAGCTGGATGAGGCGGTTCCTGGGAATCGTCAAGGGCAGAAGCGGCTGATATCGATCATGCAACAGTGTGGTCGGCACCATAGACAAGTCTCCCGCGATACCGTAGGTAGATCCAGATACTGTCAGAGTAGGTGTTGCCACCTCAACTGTTGGTTGAAAGGGACCGTCCACTGCTGCTTGTTGTTGCTTGTTCGAGGCCAGACGTTCTATCCGCGAGACTTGAGGTTGTACTAGCTTGCGTAGAGAAGGAACGTCGACCGTCACGGAATGGCTTAGAGCAAAGTCTAGCAGTCGAGGGCCCGCATGGTCTGTGGCAGACCTCGATGCGTCCAGCCGAATACCCAGGTCGGAGCTTGTCTGGATGCCATTTTGTATGCGGTTCCGGACAGCTTCTTTGAACGCTGTCTCATACTTTGATGATGCCATTCGAGAGTCCTCGACATGTAGGAAATGGTCCAAGTCGTACTGCGCTCGGCGGATGGGATCAATCAGGGCCTCAAAGGCTTCCTGGGCGCGGAGGAATTGCTGGCGAGCAATTGGTCGCAGATGTTCAGGATAGCTATCAGGATAAAACAGGAGGAAGAGGCGGTAGTATGCACTTCGAATCTGATCTTGCGACAATTTGACGTCTCGAGGAAGACAGAGAATGTCGTAGTAGTCCCAATTAGACGGCCCTGGTCCAGAAGGGGCATCGTTGGCATGGTATATCAGCCCGAATCCGTCGGCCGAGCTCATGAGGATCTTTTCGCCGGTCTCGGGGTCCCCCGCTTCAGAAGTGTTGGTCAAGCGTTCATAAACCGAGCTCCCATCGTCGTCCCACAGCTCGTACTCTTGGCGCGTAGAGGCAAACTGGTCATTGAGAGAGTACCTGGACGATGTCCCGCGGAGGGCATGAGAACCAGCCGGGGCGGCTGGGGGAGGGTGAAAGTCTTCAAAGGCGGCCGAGGAGCGGGTGGAGGGGCTTCTAGAGACGCCGGGTCGGGGGGCACGGGGAACACGGAGGTTGGCGCGCTCGCGATGGCTGCCGGAGTCGGTCATGGTGATGTGGTTCGATGGTGTTTGTTTTTGGAGGAGCAGCCAGCCAGCTTCTCCATATGGGCGTACGGCTCAAGATAAACAACCTAGAGCAACAAACGTCACCGCCCGGACTGACGGCCTGATGGGCAAGAAGATGGGGAATTCGCCAATCACGGCCACGGCCATGGGAAAAGCGGATGGATCATGGTCCCCCTCGCGCGGTGCCGTCCATTAGTTAGTCGGATGCGGGCAGCAAGTGGGTTGATGTAGGTTGAGACCTAAGGTGACCTACCGACGCAGGGCCTGAGTCCGCTAAACCCTCAGTGGGTTCGTCTTGGTTGTTCGGGGCTTGAGGGCCCACAACGGCTCCAGCTTTCAGGCGTCAACACGGCCCGGCTCTGACGGCGGCAGGGGAGGGGCCCGGGCCACTGTTTCTGAGCCCTACAGCGGGGAAGATGGTTGACAGCACCCTACACATCAAGACTATCGACTCTTTGACTTGAAGATCAAAATATATTGGGCTGCAAAGTCAGATGTTCTGTTGATATCAGCTCAGATTCTCAAGTCAGGCTGTTTCTTGCATCTCACATCATTGTGTCTCCACTGCTGCTACAGGAAAAAGCACCTAAGCCCACCGATATCCTCCATTCTCCACGACGTTGCCCAGCAGTCGTACGACTCGTCTCCGCTTGCGATGCCATGGTCAACAGTGACTCGTTGGTCTCCTCGCTTGGAGTTCCCTCGGATGCAGGCAGACTTGAATTACGCTGATCCATGGATGCCAATGTTGCTGATCCCATGACCCGGTTGTTACTGGCAACATTGGATGTATACCCCCGTTATTGCTAATCATTCTTGCCATGAAATTATGCAAGACATTTGCCTGGTGAAACTCGAGATGTCATGATACCCTACGTGCAGGATCAATCTGGTTTCCGCTTACCGATACGCCTGATTGCACCAACCACGCGTCGACAGACACCCCTACATGGATGTATAAGACGATCCCTATAGCTCTCAAGATCGATTATGCAGGAACGTCGCAAACTAGCCAGGTTGATAGGGCTCAGCATCAAGCATAGTACCTAGGTACGGAGTATACTCTGACTTGGAATGTCACAGGTCGAGATTTGATTGGTCGTTGTATAACTACATGGACAACTGTACTTACATGATATCTGATGGCGCTCAACGCAGCCACAGGACCATGGATGGAAATAGAACCAATGTATGACTCCCAATTAGCCAGTTCAGACCTTGGAAATACCCTTGAGCGACTTGACTCTAGAGTTGTTAGCAGACCCTGAAACTCGAAAAGGTGGATATGTCCCTGCATACCTACCTATCTACCAATGTGTGGCGTTGTTCTTGACTCGTCATCTCTTTTCTCACTCTTCATCTCTCTTTAACCTCACTGTTGATGACTCAAAATGACAGGCCGTGGGCGCGCAGGGAATCCCGTTCCCAAGCTCCCGAGACCAGATGCCACCCTCGACATTCGCCCAGTTCCGAGAGAACGACACTATAACGTCCGTTCGGTTGGCCCAGGTGCTTCTCCAGACATCCACCAGACTGTGCGATCTATTGAAGAGCTGGAGAAAGAGGTCGAGCTGCCTGATTACCATGGTCAAGGCCGAAAACACGGAATGTGGAAGGACGAAGCCACGCGCAAGTTCCTTGAACAGGTCATATCCGACGGGGAACTCGATTTACGCAATCAAGACGATTTTGTGCCCGAAGGGACCTGGGGGTTCTGCGTCTTCGCCACGAGCTACTCGAAAGAGGCTCAGAAGAACCTCGACTTGGCCGTGTCGACGCTGGTCAAGGTCGTGGACCGCCACTTTCGCGAGAACACCAGCCCTGAACTGGCAGTATTTGGGCGAGAAGGTTTCAAAAAGTTCAAGCTGGACTTGTTCGAGGATAAGGAACTCCTCGAGGACGCCTCCGATGATCGTGTCAGAGAAGAGTTCAACTCGTACGTCAGGAGCTTGCATCTCTGGGATGCAGACCAGGACCCAGACGAGGAGCGTGCTCGGCACTACGGCGATAACCTCAACCGACCTCCCGGAAACAGTCGCCTCAAGTTTTGCATAGTCTTGGACGAGGCCAAGATCAGTGAGCTAGCCGCCTTCCGCTTCCCCATCAACGCTAAAGAGGATGCTCGAGCGCCCCGCAAGGTCAGCGTCAAGATCATCTGCCGTAGATGGGATTACCCGGACGAGCCGAACTGCGAGACGGGATACCATGATGGGTTGGCTCGAAGGTTCTTCTCCGGCATCGACCAGTTGCCGCTTCATCATCTTGTAGAGGTGTATGAGCGATTGTCAAGCTGGGACGTGGGTGAGATGTTTCCAATGTTCAAGTTTCTAGACACGTCAATGTGTCTATGGGGTTTATTATTGGTGTATACAACATGTTGTCATTTATTCTCGGCAACACTCTTTCTAGTTTTCGAGCCGATAGACGGCATCACATTAAGTTTCAGACGGATAGAGATCACCTAGCTAACACCAGGCAAGTCGAGGGATGAAGTGCCTCCCCTTGAAACACTGGGTATCTTCTAGACGACGTATTAATCTTAAATAACAGACAAGTCCAATGATGGTGCTTGTTGGCTGTGAGTTGTTGACTCCAGCTCCTGCTCGAACCACAATCCTCCAAGCTTGGCACATCTATACATGAAACACCAGCAAATACATAAAGTACTTCATGTTAGCTCACCCCAAATAGATCAACTCGTCAAGAAACAAAATGCAGCACTTCACGGTATTCTTTGTCTCGCTGCTGGGTACGGTGACTGCCCAGCAGCTCCCCGAGTACAAGTATGACTACGACTTTCGCAGCTCTGAGGGCATCACACCGACGTGCAAAGAGGCCTTGAACAAGGTGCTTGACTGCGACACTCTGCTGGCTCGATATGGACCTGAAAATATCATCCCGTCGGTCGAGCAGATGACTGATATCTGCACTGCTACATGCCACAGCTCCCTCGTCCAGTTCAAGAAGAACATACAGAAGGCGTGTCCGGTAGAGAGCAACATTGTACACTGGCCGGATGGAAGCAACTTTACAGGCACGGATAACATCAACGAGTTCATGGGCAGGTACAACAAGGTTTGCCTGGTTGACCCGTAAGGCCATCTCCTTGAGGCGCACTCTTGACACACAAGACTGACCAGAGAGCACAGAGAGACGGGAAGGTTCTGCTTTGACGTGATCAGAGAATGGGGCGATGGGAACCACGAGCCGACCAAGGAGCAGAAATGCTCCAACTGCGTCCTGGGCATGTATCAAATACAAGAAGAATCCAAAGCCGAATACGACAAGAGCTTTGCGTCAGTAGTCGCTTCTTACATCGACACCTGCGAGACGAAGAGCGTCGAGCTGCACATCTCGAAGGGAACTCCAACTGCGACGGGCAGTTCGGCTCCAACTGGAAGCTCAGGGGCAGCGGCGACTTCAATCACGACAGAAACGCTGACTGAGGTGACTCCGGCTCCTTCCCCCGAGATCCCGATCCTCACTCCAATGCCATCCGGTGCGTCGACCTGCGCCATCGGCCTCGTCTCGTTGATATTGCCTGTGCTCGTGCTGACAAGCCACTGGAGATGGTTTGGGGAGAACTCTAGAGAGCACCTCGGCTAGTTTCTCAAGGACGGAGGATATGGGAAGACATGTTTCCTCTCGTACCTCGAAGGAGTGGACGGGTTTCATGAATACGACCCAGAGCGTTACGACGTCGAGTCTAGCTGGGTCTTCAACCACTAGTTCAGGTGGCATGGCTACACTCCTTACCATACGATGTAAGTGACATGACGTCGGGTAATCTGGCGGCCTTGTTAACGTCTTCTTCAAGTCGGGGATAGAAGCCAGCGGCAAAAGGTGCTGTAGAGGCTGGGGGGCGGGCATATATATGGAAGTACCAACGTCCCAAGGTGTCATGGAGAAGGGTCCGGTGCAAGACTGGTTAATCAGGGGGGAGCTATCAGAATAGCAGTAATGTATTGCCCATCGAGTCATAACTACTAACGAAGCATCAAGTTCGTCACATTCGAGTTCGAGGCTGATACCGTTCCCAACCCCAGAGGCACTACAAGTCGATGACCACACTCGACGAGGAAGACGGCATCCTTTGAGTCTGGTTTAATATCCGAAGCTATTGTTTGAGATCCATGCCCCAATGACACGATGGTGTGCCTGTTAAATATAGTTAAGCAAGGTTCCGGGAGAACTCAGTCGCATACACTCCTGAAGATTCTCTGTCCATATGTCTAAACAAGCGGCAGATATAGAGCGAAACTAGCCAGTACTCATTATTTTCCATAGAGCATAATGGCTAGACGTTGTTCCACGCCAGACAACACTTTACTTAAGCTGTCCATGGCTATTGCCGAGCCTGGCAGATAAACCACAGTCGCCAGCCAATCTCACGACTTGTAAGCCTGTTTCTGTCCCATCAGGTATGAAATACAACCCCAGCCCGCGGACGAATCATGAGACAGACACCTTCACACCAAGATGCAAGTTGAAACGATAATGATCGTTACGCAGCAAGCTTGACGCTTGCAACGCTCTGCTACCGTCACATGGCCGTCGAAGCATGTATCTACAAGTGGCTGGCTCCCAGTCTAGATAAGATGCCCAGGAGAAACCCCTTGAGACCTGTCAAATCATGCACAAAGGCGTCCATCACACCTGTCACTCGAGACTTTCAGCATATCTACACTTGTCCACTGGAGCCACGACACGCTTCTGCCACCACTCGGGGCGCGCAATCAATCTTCATTGTTCCCAAACGGCTCGCCACGAAACTATTTAGGAAAGTGGCCGCAGCCCGGGTCGAGCTGAAAGGCTGCACACCCGGCGGGCAATTGGACGAAACCCTTGCTGACCGGTCTCAGGCTGCAACGCTGACTTGACATTGGAAAGGGGGGATCCTGTTGGATCTTGGCCTTCCTTGCCTCTCCTGTCAAGTTTCATTCACTCACCCATGGAGGGGGAAGATGCCAACTCGGGAGGCCCTGCATCTCGGTGGGCAGGTCTGTCTGGCTCGGAGGTCACAACAGGGGGCGCTGGCAACAATAACAACAAACTGTTAGCATATAGCCCGTCAAAAGATGAGGAGGACCACGGCCCCCGGCAGACGCTCGACGGGTCACCCGCGGCCCGGAGCGTCGACCCGTCTCCCTCTCGCTTGCCCCGGCCTCGAGCAGCGAATTGCTTCTTTTCCCTCTCTCTTCGCGGCGCTGCGCCGTAGCACCATGAGCCATCGGAATGCCAGGCCCCCCGTTTGGCGAGTTCAACCAGGGGGGGTAGGGTAAGTGGGTTTTACGAGTGTGATTGCACTCTCTCTCTCTCTCTCTTCCCCTCAAGGGATGGATGTATGTGTGTGTGTGTGTTTTCGCGTGGGACGGACGCGATGTGTACAACGTCGCGCAGCGGCTCGTGAGAAGTCGACGACGGCATGTCCCCCCCAGCAAAAGACGGGCGAGGACATGTTCTCTGCTGGCAGCCCTACATACGTATCTCTCAAAGGTGCCAATCGTCAGGGGGGTTTGCACGGCAAGGGTGAGCGAGATGATTGTATGCAGCCACCATGATTGCCCGCCAACGCACGCGCGGGAACAAGAGCAAGCAAACTGGGTATCCGTAGATCGGTGTCACTGTCTCTTTGAGAGCTCAAGGATAGGGACATCGGAGGGCCGAAATTGCATCAAACCTGAGGTTCTTGGCAGAGACTCTCTTAGAGAGAATGCCGACGTCGTTTGGCGGTCCCAGCCTCTCTCTGGCTCTGGTTTCACGTCCACCGAGAACAGACCGTCGTGGGCAGATTTTTAAGATTTCGTATCCCTTGGCGAGGAGCAATCGACGATGCAATCGCCGATAGACACGAGGGATTCGCCCTGGGGCGGGTCCTCCTGTATTCATGGTGTATCCCAAGGGGCAAGGGTTGGAGATTGCCAACCCCCAGCCAGCCAGCACCTCTCTTGTTGCTTCAGCTCCGCCTGTCAGTGGCAGACTTTCCAGATATGGAATACTCCCAAACAAGGCCCAGAAACGAAAGAAAAACAAGGGCGTCCTGAATTCAAAACCCCCTCGATGGCGTGGCCTCTTCGTCCTCGTCGATTGGGCCGGCCATTGCCCTCCGGGATCATGGGCTGAAAAACATGACCCCCTCCCCAGCACCAACATGCAAACCCAGAAGCAAGGTTCCTCGACGTGTGAGAGGCTGAACTGAAATCAAACAGGGCGCGAGGCGTTGTCAACGGGAGGGGGGAATCGGACCCTATCGGAGAATTTGGGGGCCACCGAGAACTCCTCGGATATCCCATCTCCCGATGGATGATGCTTGATAAACTGCTCATGGTTTTGTTTACTTGTTGTTGTGCAAAGACGATGACTATGCGAGACAGAATAAACCTGTTTACGGCCTCGTTCTTGGCGGCCTGGATCCATGCATGCATGTTATCGCTCGCTCGCTCGCATCGTGGCGCGGCTCGCAGCGTAGAACGAACGAGATGCATGCAGGTCAACGACGAAGCAGCAACAGACAGTCAGTCTTGTCAACAAACGCCCTAGCCTAGCTGCAGTCGCGAAAAGGGCGTCATGGTGGTGTCAGCAAAAGCCGTTCCAAGCCATGTGAGAGACAAGAACCAGCCAGCCCGCGTGCCAGCCAGCCTTGCTTTTCAAGATCGAGCCCAAAGGAGCAAAGGGCCCATCCATCGTCTTCTGTTTTGGAAAGCTGATAGAATTGACGAACCACGGGCGGCCAATTGAGGCTGGACTCTGCCGCGTAGCCTCGGTCCTTCGGCACCGCTGGAACAGGACCTCTGGTTACATCGCACCGATTAGAGTTGTCGAAATCGACATGGGGGGCGAGGTCGTAGGTCGAGATTGGGCCACTGGAACAGGCAGGATGAGGTCGATGTTATGCTCTGGTGATACGCAGGAGCCCCGAGCGGGCTGACACGCGAAACATCCATCCCCTTGTTATCCCGACTTGGTTATCCCGACTTGGTTATCCGCTCTCCCATCACTGGGTAAGGTATCGGCGAGATGAGCGAGGTACAAGCAGGTACATACATACCTGCCCTGGCCCGGCCACACTACCCAGGGCCAGCTGTCTCAAGTCTCAGTCGAGGCTGCGTTAGGTGCTGGTCAGTTCACCATGCTAATAGACTTGGCCATCAAACATACGCAGTAGCAACTTGCTATTGCGCCATGCCCATGCCATCTCAACACCGAGATGCCTGCCAGCTGATGCCTCACCAGACCTTTCTGCTTCCGCATTGAGTCCTCCTCCGGGGGGCCCAGTCGGTTCTCTACCTCCCTCAGCATTCTTGATACTCAAGCCCTTGATCGACTTGACTCTTTCTCTTTGCCACTCCCGAACAGAGAGAGAAACCCCACATGCTGCTGTTGCTGCTGGCCCAGCAAAAAACTTGCGGGGATGAACCAGGGCGACGAATCCGTATGACCGCCGCACGAGCCCGGCCCTAGACAGGGGCCCCGGTCAGGAAACCTTGCGAAACTCAGATCGCCAAAGGCTCATCAGCCATGTCCCCGATTGGGGAGGCTCTCCCGCTGCTTCTGGGAGCTGAGTCTTGCCCTGTCTTGTTGGCGATGGGTTTGTGAATGATCAACAGGGACCCGTGGTAAAGAGGCAGCTTGCTTGCTTGTGGGGGAACATCCTAGTGAGACTTCTCTGTGAGATGCCCGCGCCCCTTCGGCCTCGCCTAGGCCCTCGGTGGCTGATGCTGGAGATTCCAGCTCCTGCTTACTAGCCAACGAGTCCTCCCGGTTTTGGTGTCTCGAGAAGAGGAAAAAGCAAACATGGGCGAGCTAGCAGGCCAACCACAGCCCGCGATCCAATCTCACCATCGAGACCCCAAGCCCAAGCAAGGCCATGCCCTGTTTGCTCTGCTCAGCTCAATCGTCCGCCAGATAATAATGCCTTGTTTCCCAGCTGGACTTGACCCTCCGACGGCGGAGCGCGCCCTCGGTCAGAGCTTCTTCTAGAGGCGAATGTTTCCAGGTCCCGGTAGCAGCCGAGAGGAGCTGGGGTTGAGAAACTCGAGGCTGTCGATTGATTGATTGATTGATTGTCTGTCAATGACATGTTCCGTCGCCTTGTCCGAATATCGAATTCGCCTGCAAATGCCATCAAAATAGAACATGACGACAACCCATTGCACAGAAGCGTCCACATGCATGCAATAGCCACAGTAGATCTGTGGAGGAACCTGTTCGCGTCAACAACCGACATGTCAATTCCGGCCGCTGATAGGCCCGCTCGGCGATGCCCATCTCACAGCCTCCCACCTCCAGCTGACAGTTCCTGGCGCCTCCTGCCAAAGGTGGCCATCATCAGCAAGTTTGACCTGCTAGCCAACGTCTTTTGGCGGCTAGAGGGCCCGAAGGAGACCAGGGGTCGGACCTTCGCTGAGGAACCATTGAATGCAACCCAGCGTCATGGTGAATGCTTTTGGTCGTGGCCAAGCCTCGTTTGTGAGCTCTCACTGGACGGGGCTCTTTTAGATCCCAAGATCGTGGGTTCTCTCTTCCGTCAGCGAATGCCACCCTACTGTAGGTAATAGATCGCCTTCTTGCCTCTTTCCGGTGCCGAAACTATCCCACTCGGTCGGCTCCTGACTCCGTTATCTCCATGTTGTTTTTTGTTGTTTTTTGTTGTTTTTGTTTTCGTCAAGGATCTCGCCCCGCGCGCCGCGACTCCACCGTCTGTGGCAACATCATGACTGGCGATGAAATGCCTGCGCAGCTCCTTGGATGAGACGAATGTTGGTCACGGGACATTCAAGCATGACCAGTCGTGGAGACTTTATCCATCACCAACGCTCCTCATCCTTATCCTCCCCCGGCAGTAATCCTTGCCGCAAGTCACAGGCATTGACGTCTTGACAAAGGGACCACTTGGCGACCAAGGGCCCTTGGGCTGACTGTCAGGGCATGGATGACTTGGGAGTTTCTCGGACATGTGAGATGCGGGGAGGTTTCAAGTGACATGGAACCGCAGCCGGGCGCTCGTGAGGCATTGGATTTCTCAACATGGCCGTGTCGCACGCTTGTACGCCCGCATCATCGCAAACCGACTGATCAGACGGCGGCATTGACCAATAGCGCCGCTTACCTGCATCCCCGCGAACCTAGGACGGGCTAGGTGTAACTGTTGTGTCTGAAGCCGTCCTAGTGGCTGGCTACCCTGAGGTGACTGACACACGGCGGGCGGCTTGGACAAACTCCATCTCTTGGAAGCAATTTTTGCGAAGAGTTTCCCTTCCTTGCCGAATAGGAGAAGAAGAACGCTGGGGATTCTGGCCTTGATATCAGCAACTCGCTGACCAAGCATTGGGAATTCGCGGGCAAATCTCGCTTCCTCAGGTCGAGATAGCAACATCCATGAATATCAGTTCTCACGTCTGCTCAAATGGGAAGCTCGCCGAATACGTTGAGAGCCAAGCAACAAACCCATGGATGGAAACAGTTCCATCCTGCGCTGTCTGGCCGACTCCGACCAACACGAACTATGTAGCAGATAAAGACAATGTCAGCACAAAGAAACGAGTATCAGGTTGATGAGTTGCTGGGAGGCTTGTCCCTTGTCTCTGGCCCACTGGACCCTAGGGCTGAAACCAGTTGTATCAGCAACGACACAAAGCAAATCACGAGATGTCAATTGAACCTTTTCTTTCTCGAGTCGAAATGCGATTTGTTTCTGAGACGTTGCCGAGGATGTTTTCACCGCCGTGAGCATCGAATTTTTTATCCCTCTTGACTCCTCTTCGAGTGGAGAAGGGACCCGAGGTGGAATGCCGAGATCCCTCGTTTCCGGGCCCGAATGAGCCTGGATCTGGGGCCGTTTGTCAGTAGGACCGAAGGCCAAGGCCGGGCTTGCGGTCCTCACCACGGAAACGCCTCGGGACACGGGTTGACAAGGTCCTTTAAAGTAAAGACCGCTTCCCAAGTGAGGGGAAGGTCAGAGTTTTCTGCATCATCGTCCTGCCAATGCAAAAAATGCGAAGGCGGTGTCTTCTCCGCACATGTATGCAACCTTGGAGATGCAGTAGGTTGACGATCTAGCGGGTTCACATTTTTTTTCTTTGGGATTTTTCCTCCCATCGCCTTGCATGAGTCCAGCGGAGGAATGGGTCCTCATCGAAGCGTCATGGGTCCCGTTAGTCTGGGTCCTTGACCTGGGCGTTGTCGTGGTGAAGAAGCGAGGGATGGAGCCTCAAGAGTCTGGGCCTCTGGGGGTAGCTTTGCCGGGTCTCCCACCGCCGGCAAGCAGCACCCTGCCTTGCATTAGTTAGCATAACCAGTACGAGACACAAAACGGCGTCTGTTGAATAGAGCCTGTATAACGAAACCAAATGAAAGGCTTGGAAAATTGGACCCTGAAATTGAATCCGTAGCGCGCCGTGGCTTGTGGGGGGACACCAGCCTCGAGAGATTGTGGTTCAGCCTCATCTCGCTTTGGAAGCAAGGAGGAGGTGTCGTCACTTCCGCGGGAGGACCCACCCTGTGGAAGGCTTCTCGAACATGTCGCGCTTAGCGTGGCCAGGATGAGAGGCGCTAGGCACGTGCACCCGCGTCAGTTTTGTGCAAGTGGAGGACGAGTCGAGCTTCTGGAGCCTCAACTTGCAGCGTGGTTGGGGACGAGAGACGCTCATTAAAGGTTTTTTTCGTCTCTTCATCTTTGGAGTGGATGCATCGTCGCGGTCCGAGTGCGGGAAACAAACAAGAGATAGATTCCACACCCGGAACCACTTGGGCTTGGTCACATCCATCCCGCCGTCGCCTGTCGCGGCCGACGGACGGGGGGCGGCGTCGGTCCTCGGAGCGGAGAGCAAGGGCATCTCTTGGGGTCTCGGATGGGTTCGATGGAGTGCGGAAGAGGGACGAGCAGCCAACGACAGCCGCGCTTTTGATAATTCGAGGGGCATCATCCTCCGTCGCCTCTTGTCTCAGGCGAATTGGGGGCGCTTTTTTAGCCCGCCCATGTTCGGACCCAGCTTAGGTAATTATGCTGATCCTCTCTGCCTGGTCCCTGCGCGACGCAGCGCAAGCAGTGGATGGATGGAAGAAACCGCAGCATCCGCCAGGGAGAAAAGATTCTCAGTCGGTGACAGCCTCGTTGCAGAGAAGATGGCGACGGACGGAGGAGGGGCCTGCAAGGGAATGGAGCGCCCGATGCGGATCTCACAAGACTCCAATTTGCCGGCCTGGCCTCAACCGGGGGGCGGTGATGATTTTTTCTTCTTCCTGACTCTCCTCGTCTCTCCTCACTTCACGATTCCATGTACTAACCCTGTCGGTGGCTGCCATATTTCACGCGTCTCGCAGCAACCCATGTACGTGGGACGTGTTGCGAGCTGCAAATCATCACGAAAACCCGCGCGTCTCTGGGGCGTCTATGTCGCCCAGAGGCAAGACACGCTCTGGGGCAACGGGGTTGGGGG